>CM073001.1:1427148-1542148 GCA_037038555.1 Rhynchonycteris naso
CGGATACCCCTTAAGTCCCACTGTCCCCACCTGGGCCACACAGAGGGCCTCACCTCGCCTGCATGCCACCGGTGAGCCCGGGTCGCTCTGTGGGGACGGGAACAGGGAGGAGGCGAGGCGGGCAGGACGCTGGGGCCGCGTGGACTTCCACGGGAATGGACGGGAAAGCCCCAGTGTGCAGCTCCCCAGACCTGCAGTGACCCGCCTGCGTTCTAGGCTCTGAGAAGCCAGGGTGCAGGGCAGGGACACCCCGACGTGGTGCCATCCCTCCTGCCCACCTGGACGAGACGAGGAACAGTCAGTCTCCAGGACATCGGCCTGCAGGAGCAGCAGCCCAGGTCGGCGGCATGAAGCAGGTTTCCAGCATAAGCCCCCTGCCCACCTGTTCACCCCCGCACCCCATGGCAGCAGACTCGATGCCACAGAGAGCTGACCATCCAGCCCATGCCGGACAAAGAGGCCAAGCGGGCAGAACAGTGCCACTCCGCGCGAGTCCCTGGGGCGGGTGTCACAGGGACATTTTCTTTGGAGAACCACCTTTCATTCAACAAGGAGTCCCGTGCCGCTGGCTGCAGACCCAGAGGAGGGTGGGCACCGCCCCCCACGGGGAACGTTCCTCAGAGAGTGTACCGAGTACTGGGGTTCAGCTGCTCCCCCCACTTCAAACACCCTCTCTACGGGGGGCCTCCGGTGCCCGTGGAGAAGTAAGTGCAGGGGGCTTGCATCTCAGTTCTGCTCCTGCGCCTGGTCCCCAGATCCCCGGGCCCCGTCTGCAGGGGGGGGGACACATCGATCGATAATTACAGATCACACCAAACACTGGGGACTTTTCTCTTTTCACTCGCGACACTCGCTGGCGTCAGTCTGAGCATAAATACAATTAGATTTGAGAGTTCTATTACAAAAGCCAATAAAAGCAGGCCTCAGTAGAGATTCTAAAATTACTTAACTTTTCTTTAGGAAGGAAAAAAAAAAAAAGTATTAAAACAGTATTATCACATCAATGAGGAGAAAAAGCCTAGGAGATGATCAAGTTATGTTAAACCTGCCTGTATGTACTCATGTGTGAAGCAGTTATGTCTGGTCACATAATTGCCACTGCCCTGAGAAAATATTTCATATTTTATAATGAACATTAAAAGAGTTTGTGGATCATTACTTTATACGAGTTCCAAAGTTATTACATAAAACCCAATAGGAATGGTTATAAATTACCGATCCTCCCGCCTGGCCTCGGTAAACATAACACGGAGACCGACCGAGACATTTCGGCAGACGGGATTCATGGGAAGAGGAGAAAATTCTCTCTGCATGTTAAGGGTGGGGTGGGGGGTGGGGGACCAGACTTGAGTACTTGTACCAGCTCTTAACATTTTTTGTTTCTGTTTCAAAGAACTCCTATTGAACCACTAGCTTAAGCCACACACACACACACACACACACACACACACACACACACACACACAGCTTCTGTTAGAACAAAAGAGACCCCGTTTTCAGATGCTGCTGCCCTGTCGCTCCATCTCTCATTATCCGATCTGTGGCCCGGGGCGGGGGCGGGGGGCCGTGGGGGTCCCTGTAAAATTCTTGAACTTTTTCAACGCAGCGTGGGGTATAAGATACTGTATTAGGCGGGCTCCTACGATCACCGATGCTGATTTATTTTCAAAAGGAGATCCTCTCTTTGAAGTCTGAAAATCACAGGCATCTTCGCAGACACGGAAGAAAGGAGCTGATAACATTCAGAGGAATTTAAAAACAACACAAAAAATATATTTTTCCCCCCTTTCTCCTACAAAATAGGTTGGCGGGCAGCACGTCCATTGCAAACGGGTCACTTGTGCGCCCCAGTTGAGAGGAAACTGGGTGCTACGGACTTATGCTTGTCTTCTCGTCTATCCTGTTTCTTCTTTTTTTTTTTTTTTTTTAATCCGAGCATTCTGTTTTGAAATCACACCTGCCGCTCGGTTGGCCCCAGCTTGTGCTCGGAGAAGAAGTTAAGATCAGGAGAGGAACAGCTGTACAAACAGAGTTAGGGCCAGGGAGGCGAAGCCCACCCTGCTGTCGGCCCCTGAGTGCACAGGGCCCCGCCGGGGGGGTTTGGGGGGGAGTCCCACACCCGAGTCTTAGAACAGAGGGCGGGCACCCCCATCACCTGGGCCAGAGCGGAGCAGTCCTGCCATCTGCCCCCCCCCCCCCCCCCCCGTGCAGGGACGGGGTGGTGGCCTTCCAGGGTCCTGCACAGACACCTTGACTGCCCCCTACCTGTCCGTTCCCACCGGGCGCCCCCCCCACGGCCCCGCCACGGAGCCGCTGTGAGTGAGGCTGTCTCAGCAAACAGACGTCTTTGGGAGGATTTAAAGCACCAAGTCGGAGGCCCGATCCTGGCCCTGCCCTGGGTTCGTGTCTGTCACTCGTCACTTCGCGGCCGTCTACATATAACCCAGACGTCATCAACATCGTCCCGAAACTTCCCCTCCGGGTACTCAGCGGGAGCCCACGCTTCGATCCTTCCCAGTTCCCGCTCAGACCACGTGCACCGAGCCAGCCTACCCACCGTGTTACTGAACGTGTTTTTACTGGAGGAAAAAAAAAAAATCACGTTTGCTATTTGACCCGAATTGATTTCTCTCTGAATTGAACAGAGACCGGTAGTATCCTTGGGATATCTACCCACGTCCCTGATGGAGTGAGAATGGAGAATCACTAACCTGTTTCAGCATTTAAAAAAAAATATATATATAGTGATACAATATCACTATATACATATATATATATGTATATATTGATACAATGTCAATATATATATATTGATACAATGTCACTAGAGAGCAAGTTTCACCAACAACCAAAGAAAGATGCCCATTTACAACAGGGACGGGGGTAGGTGGGGGAATAAAACTCTCCTTGGTTATTTATAGAAGTATTCACCTGGCAAAAGGCTGAGATTTTGATATGATGTAAGTTCGTAGGCGAAGAAAACAACAGAACAGATATTTTCAGGGCTCAGAACCTTTTACAAAGGGCTTTCGGGTGTTTCCAGCGAGGCCAGGTTTGGGGAAATCCTTAAGGGAACCTCAGAACTTCACGTGGTAAGCCAGGACTCCTGACAAGGCCACCATGTTCCCACTTGAAAAGGGACCAGGGTGTCTCTTTTCCCTAAAAAAACATCCTCAGGCTGGGAGGTCATCCCGCCGGCGCCAGGCTTCGGGGCGTTGCCGCCCACGGCCTCTAGGTGGTGCTCACACCGCGCCGCTCGGGCTTCCGGGGGCACAATGAAAACATTAATTTGCTATGAGATAATTTTTGACGTAAATGTAAAATGGTGCCCATTCGAACTCAGTAATGAAGCATGGTGCATTTCTGCAGCTCCTAATTTGACTAGTTAAATGACTCCATTACGTGTCTAACAGACAGAAGCAAATAATTTCTGGTCAGTTGATGCTCACTTATCTGTATCATTTTGTCCTGAAAATAAAAGTCTCTGTAATCCACCAATTCCTTTGTCTTAGGGCTTTTCTTCTTCTTCTTTTCATTTATTTATTTTATTATTTGTTAAAATTGTTTTTGGTTAAGATTAGTAAAGCAACTATATACATCAAATAGTTCAGGCCAATGCGGTACACTCTAACCAGGAAAAGCGTAAGAGCAACAACGTGCAACAAATCAAATATTCCTAATAGGGGGGTGCTGTGGGGCGGACCTCGGGACAGCCCCTCGTTCGCCACTCCCACCTGCGCCCTGGAACTTAGGTCTGGGGGTTTGGGTTGGGTCTGGGCTTCAACGGAACAAGCGTTCATCTCTCGGGGCCATTGTCTTCCTGTGGCCCACAGGGTTGCCCTTGACTTTCTTTATGTAACTTTGTCACATAAGTTTAAGGATGTTTAGAAAATTTTCACCGGGGTGCATTTTATCCTAGCAAAAAAAAAAAAATGTTGCTTTCATAAAAATCAAGTGATGAATAATTTTGCCCAAAGGGGGAAAAATGGTTAATATTGAATCTTAATGTTTCTCATCTAAGGGCTTTTTTCTTCCTGCTAAAAACAAGCTGAGAAGAAAGCGTATCGGTTTACCCGTATCACATACATGCGAGGGAGACACAGCTGTTCCTGCCCCCTCTTAAGAACCATATGATTAAGTTATGGGAGATCATATAATCCAAACTCTTCCACGATTGGTCACTTCTTGCAGACAAAAGCTTTTTAGTTTTAAGGTCTATTAAATGACGGAGTGTCCGGTTCGGTAAATGTGCAAGTAATTATTACTAAGCACCTGTGTCTCTTACCCTCGTGGACAGAGTCCATCTATAAATTGATTCTGGGACGGGGCTCCCTGTCTGGGACCGCTGTCTGTCGATCAGAGATGCGGGTGAAGGTTCCGGGTCCCGGCACCCTAGGTCCTGGTGAACTCCAGGGTGACAGGCTCAGCCTGTCCCATCCCACAGCCCCGAGGCAAGGGGACAGTGGCCTTTTCAAGTGGAGGAGCAGTACCAGGGGGAAGGGAGAAACCCCCACATTGGGAAGGGGTTTCTCCCTGCCACCCACCGGTCACTGTGGTGCCCAGGTTAGCGCCTGGGCCAGTCTGCACCAAGCCCTTGGTCTTTCTTAAAAGACAACATTTGAACTAAAAAAGCACAAGTTTATGATCTTCATTTCTCCCCAAAGTAACATGCTACTGACTCAATTAAATGCAGTTTTTAAAAATTGGCTGGAGAATGTGTAGACGCTGCTTTTATTAAGCTTTTAAAATTTCTGCTCCCTCCGGGCGTGCAAATTTCAGCCATTTGCCTGAGCAGGGACACGGGGCTGTATGCCATTCGGATGATACGGACGCCGAGAGGACTGTTTACGACTCGCCCTACTCTGTACACACTGTGACGGCTGTTTCTGAGGAGCAGCCCACCACGCCAGGCCAGCAGCCGGCCGGAGGGCAGGACCCCACGCCTCTGCCTGCCCCCCGAGGTCGCCCCAGCGCAGGCTCCTCTGATATGTAGGTCGAGCGGCGGGAGGGTTTACAGGAAGGCTCTGGCCTTGGCTCTGGATCCGTTTACAGCCCAAGCGGGCGTTTCGGCGCAGATCTGGGGTGTGCTGCTGGGAGAGGAAATCAGGTCAAGCTGGGGAGGACCCGCCAGCGCGCTCCGAGAGGCTCCGCGGGGGCCTGGCTGGGGCGCGAGCCCTCCCTGCGGCCACCCACCCCCCGGGACGCGCGCACCTGCTGGTGCCTGCAGCCCAGAGCCCGGGGGCGCACCGCGCGCAGGGCAGCCCCGCACTCTGCGCCCCGGGAAGAGGTGCGCCAGCCAGTTCCCAGCGAACAAGAGGATGTCCGAAGGCTGGACCGACGCCGCCCGAGCAGGAACCTCGCCCCCCGGGAAAGGTGGAGCGGGAAAGGGGAAGTTCCACGCGGAGGGACACTGGCTTCACGGGGTTCCCAGACGACACGTGGGGAAGCATTACAACTCCCAAGCCAGGCTCCTCCCGGCCTGGTTGTCAGGGCCTTCGGGACAGGGGGGCGCGGAGGGGGCCTAAACCAGTTTAACCCCCGGAGGCAGCTCTCGCCCCGTGGACGATGCTATCAGCCCACGTGGGAAGCCAGGTGGTGCTGGAGCTGAGCTTCCGGAGCTTTCTCTGAACATGCGGGGACCACAAGGCAGAGCGGACGGGGACTGATGGGCATCAGGTCTGACAGCAGCTAAGGAGGGTGGACAGTGGCCCGTTTGCCTCCACGTCCATAAAGAGAAGGCAGGGCTGAGGCCGAGGCCAGCACACCAGCATTTGCTAAGGACAGTGGCCCTCCAGTAGGACAGGTGACAGAGAAATCCGAGGGTCTGAAGACTGATCGCTGGGGACCACATGGGAATCAGCTCACAAGTGTGCAAGAGCCCACGGGGCCGCGGGAGAGCGCTGAGCAAACACCCTTCATCAGCACCCTGGGGCGGCCGAGGGCCCTTACGCAACACCTCCATTTAATAAGGACAGGGGGCTGGGGGGTGGGGGGTGGGCGGATGAAGGAAATTAAACTCCAGTGAGCTGGGCTTGAGCAGTGGAAGAGATATTGGAACCACTAATCAGAGACAAAATAGGGAAAGTTATGATTTAATTAAAGATATTCAGCATGGGTTCACAAAAGGGAGATCATACGTAACAAAACTAATAGAATATTTTGAAAAAGTAACAAAAAGGAATTGAAGAGGGAAACCAGGGGTGTAATTTACTGGGACTCTGAGAGGGCGTCGGGGGCCCCGGCTCACAAAGGCCGATCTCCGGCGGGGGGGAGCACTTGTGAGCAATGCGTGCAGGGGTTAGGACAGAGGAAGCTGACTGCTGCTGGGATTTTCTCAATCAGAATTTCTTAAATTAATTTTTTTTTTTTTTTAAACACAGTGCATCAGGAGCCTTGCTTTTAAAATGTGCCCAAACATGACAGAGTCCTCCGGCAGGGAGAGTATCTTAGGGCAGGCACCTCTGCTTGCTCCGACAACGGTGCCACCGAAAAGGGCTTGTTGCAATCCGAGGAGTATGTGACCGTGGCTGGTGACCACCCGGCCAATGAACGCTGACACAGGTGAGACCCTGGGGAACAGCAGCCAGAGCTCTGGGACCCGAACAGGACAAGCGCGGGGCCCGGGGACAGACCCGGCACACCTCCCCTCGCTCACACACATGCTCACCTGGGACACTCCCAGACACACCCCAGCACCTCGCACATGCACACACGTCCACACAGCAGGCACCAACCCGGCACCTTTGGAAACACACTCTGGGCACACTCACGCTCATAGGCGTGGGTGCACACAGCCATGAACACGTGGGTGCTCTCCCACGCCTGGGTGAGGACACGGGTGTGAAGGGGAGAGCGTGCGAGGAGATACCGGGACGCACACGTGGGAGGGGTCCCGTGGTCACGTTATGGTAACCACAGATGCTACCGGGAGGCAGGGAGTAGGGGGGACCACTTCAAGCCAAACCAGATTCAAATACTTTTTCTGAAAATAAAATAAAAAAACAAAACGGTGAGGGACATGGGACTCAGGCCTGGAGAGGGTGGTGGCCCAGATCCGGCACTTGCTGTCCTCGGGCGCTGACCTAAAAGCTGACCCGTGGAGGAGCCGGGCTGGGCAGAGGGTTGGGGAACCCTCCAGGTAGAAGAACTTGGTCTTCCGACCCCCGCCTGCCACTCCCAGGGATGCAGGCGCGATGTTTCCGGTCAAAGCAAGGACCAACATGACTGTGAGTATGGGACGCTCCGTGTGGCCGGGTGGTCACCACCATCCCAGTGGGGTATGGGGTGGGTACCCCCATTCCCCCCAAGTCCCCCAGTGGGGCAGCCTGTGGAGAAGACGGAGAACCCAACGTGTGAGTAGCTGAGCGATGGGAACTCCGTGTTCCCTTCCTGTCCACAACGTCACCAGGGGACATGGGTCCTCTCCGTATTCAAAAGGTCACGTAGGATGAACCGCGGCAAAATGGAGGCTCTGCACGTGCCCCTCTTCATTAATAAAGACGGGAGCGTGGCCCAGTGGTCACCCTCGGCCGTGCAGAAGAGCAAAGCGTTCATGTAAAAATCAGATTTTTTTTTAAAAAAAGAAATGTCCACGGTACCATCCTGTTTCATTTTAATGATTTTTAAGCCTGGAGATGCCCGTGGCTTGAAGTCATTGGTTATGAATTCATACTCAAAATAGGGGCGAAAGATAAAAAAAAAGAAGTTTTTAAAAAATCGCAATAGGAACATAGGGGCTGAGGGCGGACCCTGCCCTGCTTGGGTGGCTGGGTCTCACTTCCAACGTGTCCCCGAATCACTGATGTGGCCAGTGCTGCCCGTCCAGAGGAGCCCGGGACTCTCAGCACTGGGGCCCGCAGCCTGTGACGACCCACGCGTATTTTAGGGGAGAGAGGCATAGATCAGAGATAAAAATAAAAAAAGACTTGTCATTACATCGGGTCCATTCCTCCATGCCCTCTCCTCCAGTTTTTCATTCAGGCAGATGTGGGGACTTCCACTTTGTTCTCTAACGCGCAGAATATAAAATATTCCCTCCGCCCTGGAGACTAGCCCGGCGCGGCTGGAAGCAGGGCTTGCAAGGGCCCAGCTCGCACAAGGCCAAAGGGTGACCTCGGGGAGCTGTCCGCCCTGTAACCCTTATCTCCCTCCCCAAAGTACTCTAGACAGAGGACCTTAGTGAAAACTTGCCCTTCCCCTCCCTCCTTCATGCAGGGGGTCCCCCCAGAGCCCTCGTGCCCCGGAATCCCAGAGCTGACCCCGGACCGTGCCTCCCCAGTAAAGATTCCCGAGGTAAATGAAGGGTGAAAAAGTACCTGTCAGGAATGTCTCTTGAAATCAGTCACTGAGAGTCATCTGTCAGCAAGACAAAATTAATTACCACATGTCAAATGAAAAAAATAAAATCGGTGTAAATTAACCAGTGCATATGGGGTAACCCTGGCGTATAAACAGGGACCGACTCAGGTGTGGGTTTGCAGTGAGCCCCCCACGGGGACGCGGCTCGTGGGGCCCCTTCCGACTCTTCCCAGGGTCGGTGTTGGGTCATGGGGTGTTTCTCCCAGGTCCACGCCAACTACATTTGGAGGATTGGGGCGAACCCCCCTTCCCCCCGCCTTGCAAATACAGTAACTTGCAAAGTTCAGTGCGTTTTAGCGATTTTCAGCGGCCAAGGCTGTTGAAAGGTTCGTTAGTGACTCAGCAGGAGATGCGCCCCTGTCACCCTGTTAGGGGTCCTCCAAGAACTTGGAGAAAATGACCGCACTGCCCACTGCGAACGCTCGGTTAATTAAAGCAAAGCCGGCTTTATTTACTGAACCGAACCGGCCACCATAAGCCACGTCGACGCGGTCACCACTGAAGACAGGACTGTCCCCTGCTGCTGTCACTGATGCCCAGGTCCGCAGCTCCGCGGCAGCAGGACGAGAGGGTGAGAGAACCCTGAAGGTCAAGGCCTCTATAAACCCCCGGCCTCCCGTGGTGTCCCTCGGGGAGCGGGGTGTGTGCCATCACAGCCCTGCCTGCCCTGCAGTGACCTCGCCTAGGACACTGGCCATGCTGATGAAGGCCTCGGGGGAGACGCCCGTGGCCATCTCGCACCCCAGACAAGCCCATGCGCCGTGTCCCCTCAAAATGGCACGTGTCCCCTCAAAATGACAGAAATGCTTGCAGCCCGGGCCCCTCCCTTTCCCGGTGAGATCTCATTGGGCCTGGAGCCGGGGGTGGGGGGTGGGGGGGTGGAGGGTGGGCCCTGCGGGCTTCTGGTGACCACGGTTTCCTTCTTCAACTCCCGCCCCATGCCAGGCCTGCCGTTCTCTCAGGTCTGCCTGACCTCTACCTGCCTGTCCCCTCGGAAGCCGGCAGACTCCTCCGAGGCGGGGGGCCTGCTGCTCATTGCATCACCAGCTCCACAATGATGAACGGTCAGAACTGTGTGTGTTTTCAGGAAGCCCCATAAATATGTAAACACGGCTGTCTTGGGGTGGGGGTTGGGGGGAGGCCAGGCTTCCAGGCCACAGGACAGGGTCAAATAGCCCCCCACAGTCCCCCGTGGCTGAAACGGAACCCACGTGTCCTCCAAATGTACTTGGCAGAAACCAGTCTGTAAAAATAACCAAATTTACAACACACAATTTGTAAAGATTAAGGACTTGAAGATTCCTTCCAAGAAGATGATTTGCATTGCAAACAAACTTTGTGATTTACAGTCACCACAGGGGGCTCCTGGTCCTCAGAGTCAGCCTAAGACAAGACTCCCTTCCCAGCATCTCTGAAACAGGACCCTGTCGTCCAGACTCCACACGGACACACCGTATGGGCAGTGCCCTGTCAGGCCAGGCGGCCAGCCCACAGGAGGGTGAGGGGCTCCAGCAGGAGGCGTGACCTCGCCTTCTTCCCGGAAGGGTCCCTGTGGCTTGTCATCACACTCAGCCTACCGGCCTGCATTGGGCTTTCTCCAGGTCCTCCTCCCTGGCCCCTGGCAGTCGGGTCCCCCACTCACCGCTGGGGGCCCCGCCTGGGGGTTCGCCACCCTCAGGCAGGTGTTGGGTCCTCATCCAGAGACGCTACTCTATGCTGGCCTCATACTGTGTCTTATTCTGAGGGTAGCAGTGACTGCCTGCTGGTGGACTCAGTTCAAGACTTGAAGTAAAAGTGCGGATGAAATGTCATCATTTCAACACAGGAATTCCTCCTCCGGTAACCAGCCCCAGATAAATAACCCGGAGCACCAGGCTCAGAGGGGCCGGGGAGCTGCCCCGCCTTCCAATACTCTCCCTGCCTCATAGTTAATAAAAGTGGGAAACAGGGCCTGGCAGTTTGGCCTAGCAGTAGAGAGTCCACTCGGCGTGTGGAAGCCCTGGGTTCGATCCCCGGTCAGGGCACACAGGAGAAGCTCCCATCTGCTTCTCCACCCTTCTCCCTCTCCTTTCTCTCTGTCTCTCTCTTCCCCTCCCACAGCCAAGGCTCCATTGGAGCGAGTTGGCCCCGGGCACTGAGGACGGCTTCATGACCTCAGCCTTGGCCACTAAAATAGCTCGATTGCCAAGCAATGGAGCCACGTCCCAGATGGGCAGAGCATCACTCCCTAGTGGGCTTGCGGGTGGATTACTGTCAGGGCGCATGTGGGAGTCTGTCTCTCTGCCTCCACTGCTCTCAGTTAAAAAGAAAAATAGTGGAAAACAAGCTAAATATTCAATAATGAGAGAAATGACTATAAAATCCCAAACAGGACCATGTATTAGAACCACAAACCTGTACGTGTAAAAAGTTAATAATATGAGAACGTGCCCACGTTACACATACATATTACACGCGTGCCACCTGCAGAGTCCCAGGTAGGGGAGGGTTGTAACTCTGCACAAGTCTGGCGCAGGAAGAAACCCGAGAGATCAACCCAAATGTGGCCGTCCCTGCGGCGAGAATCAGCTAGGAGTATTATTTTTTTCTTGTTTGTTTTTATTTATTTACGTCTGTCATTTTAAAAATTCAGACAAGAAATAAAAGCAAAATTCTGCTCTTATTTGAGGAAAACCCAAGTTGACTTCCTTTTTTTCTTTTTAAAAGGGAAACACATAGGGTTAAAAGCAGCACATTTAAAGTAAGCTCCAATTAACGTTGGTATTTGTTGTTAAAAAGCAGAATTTCTCTTAATGCCCAAGATTCTAGCTCCCTCACACCATGAAATTCCTCACTATCTATTTTAGACGAGAGATATCTGCAGGTCCCAAGCGGGGGCACGTCCCAGCAGGCCACCGAGGCAGAGAGAAGTTACCCAGACGGAGGTGAGGGACGGGGGACCGTGCCCAGTGGCTCAGGCTTCTGGGTCCTGCCCGGGCTGTGATGCCTGCCCATCCCGGGAACACGGCGAGCCCTCCGTGAGAAAGCTGTGAGCAACCCTGTACCCAACACAGGCTCTGGTGTTCCACGCTGTCTCCATATGCCCGGCATAAGGAACGGGTGTTCTCTCATGGTGCTTTCTGCTGTCGGTGAAACTCGGTCTTGCCAAGGACCACTGCCCTGTGTCCCCACGAGGAGGAGTCTGCTCAGACCCGCTGCAGGTAGCCAGGGGAGCAAGCCTCTGGCTGTGCCGACTGATCAGACTGAGCGGCTGGAAAGCTTCCGGGCCGAGAACAGGGACAGGCTCGGTTTGGGTCTTGGTGCTGACTCTTCCCAGTCATCAAGCCAAGGCTCCGGTGGCCAACCCTTGGAATCGGGGAGACAGTCTCCTTCCCCACAGCTTGTGGTGTGCTGACTCAGAGGGGAAGAAGTCTCCTTTTAAAGGCTGAGACAGTGCTGATTGCCAACCAGGAAAAAAAAAAAAAAAAAAAAGACAAAAAAAGAAAAGAAAAAGCCAATCTGGTTTCAGTTAATTAAGAAGATACTAATTTACTTCCTCCACTCTGGCTATGGCAAAAGGCTGGTGTCAAATAAACCACCCTAACAAGAACAAATGGGCACACTGCTTCAAAACACGCACACGTGTGTGTGTGTGTGTGTGTGTGTGTGATTATTTCAAGGCACAAGAGCCAAGACTTGGGGACCAAGACACGAGCAAGGACAGGACAGGGAGAACCGAGTGGGCCTGCCTTTCCCGACTGAGGCAGTGGTGAATGGACAAGCAGCGTCTGAGAAGCCAGCAGAATTCCCCACAGGTCCCAGGGACGAGGGAGACAGAAAATGCGGCTTGTAGGTAGGGCCTCTCAGGACAGAAGGGTCCCGGCAAACACTGCCTGTCTTCCGTCGTGACTCCGTGGGGACACGGCTAACAGTGAGAGCACACGGTCACACCCGGTACGTCTTCCATGTGACTCCTGTGGGGTTGACGATCACAGACATGGCTCCCAGCCCATCCCCATTTGGTAGGGCCTGCCTAGAGCCCCGGATTGTTGACGAGACTTTCCGTGCTGAATGGACCGGGAACACCGGGAGAGAAAGAGCACGCGGACACAAACGAGGATTAAAGAGCGAGACAACGTGATAGAAGCCGACCCACAGCACGTTGAGTTTGAGCTACAGACTTTACAGACGTCAAGACGACGGTAGAGGCAAGATGAGAGGCCCTGGCTCGGCTGGTTAGAGCGTCATCCCGAAATGCCAAGGTTGCCGGCTCGGTTCCGGTGAGCCCGCACATCCAGGAGGAGCAATGAGTGTATACGCGAGCCCAACGCCAAATGAATGCTTCTCTTTCTCTTTCTAAAACCGATCACTAATATTTAAAAGTAAATAGATGACAAAACAGATGTTTGGCAGTAAGTTAGAATCTTACAAAGAAATAAACTGATAATTCTAGAGTTAAAATACACTGTCTGAAATGATAACTGAGTATTTTTGGCACACCTGGGAAAAAATGGCACTTGCTGGGCACACCAGTGCGCTCTGTGCTTGACCCTGAAGGTACATGACCTTTGCACTGGGATGAGTCTGGCCCATGGTGACCTTCCAGTTTCCCGGTTTCCACAGGAACTGGGGCGGGGCTTGGGAGGGGCTGTAGGAGGGGCTGGGGAGAAGTTGGGGGAGGGTCTGGGGAGGGGCTGTGGGAGGGGCTGGGGAGAAGTTGGGGGAGGGTCTGGGGCAGGGCTTGGGAGGGGCTGGGGAGAAGTTGCGGGAGGGTCTGGGGGAGGGTCTTGGGAGGGGCTGTGGGAGGGGCTGGGGAGAAGTTGGGGGAGGGGCTGTGGAGGGGCTGTGGGAGGGGCTGGGGAGAAGTTGGGGAGGCGCTGGGGGAGGGTCTTGAGGGGGCTGTGGGAGGGGCTGGGAGAAGTTGGGGGAGGGGCTTGGGAGGAGCTGGGGCGGAGCTTTGGGAGGGGCTAGCGGAGGGACTAGGGGTTGTCTGGCCTGTCGCTCCACTCTCAGAAAATTTTGGAACAGATGGAAGTCCCAGGAGCAGGTCACTACGGAAGGAGCTCCCGCATAAGGCCAGCGAGACCGTCTTTGCCCCGCGGCCACAGGAGAGATGAGACAACCCTAGCAGGACTGCATGCTCACTGCAGAACGACACAGGGGCTAGCAGCCGGCAGCCAGCCCCGGGGGGGGGGGGCATTCTCTACTGTAGGTGACAGGGCCTTAGAGAAGTGGGGGAGCTGACCAAGGACCCCAGAAAGCACCTGCGGGGGCCACACTGCCCGCCCTGCGTCCTCCCGGATCCCACATTAAGTGCGCAGGGAAACTCACCCAGGAAACGGGTTCACCAGGCAGAGAACAGTGCTCTGTGCGGCCAGCCTCTGGGCCGCACTCCGTAAATGTGGACGTGATACAGAAGCTGTAGTACGATAGTTGGTCCCTGGAGGAGGCTCCTTGTGTGAAGGACCTGCACAACTGTCACCCTTCACAAGCCAACACGCCGACCCGTCGGTTCTCCCCACGAGGAGTGGGGACCCCTGAGGGGGAGCCCACCAGAGGGGCCGGTGGCCATCCATCCGTCAGGACACAGGACCACGGCTCTCTCACCTGCCACCTGCCGGGCCCATATGACCTCATTTCCTTTATCACCAGAGTGGTGGTGGTCAGACCCCCCCCAAAAAAGAAAACCTCTCAGGTGGTCGTCAGTTTTCATGGCTGGTCACCCTTGTGAAGGGGGTGACCCTCCTGAGCAGAATTCCAAAGGATGGGGATGCCTGGCAGAGAAAACGCACGTCAGCCTGGCTTCTTCCTGACACCTTCCCTCCAGAGACCCGCTGGGGAACTGTCACTGCTGCTGACACCTTGCTCAGAGAATGAGGGTCCCACAGATGGGCTGTGCCCATCATCTGGGTTGCCCAGAGAGGGCCTGGGGCCACCAGCTCAGGACGCGCCACGTGGTAGGGGACTGGGTTTCCAGCAGTCAGGAGAGGCAGCACACACTCCCCAAAGGGCCCAGAGTGCCTGGACACCCCATCCGCACAAATCTGCTGGCGGGCGAAGAGATGGCAGTAAGAGGCAGGCCATGGAGCCCCTCCGCTCAGCCACCAGCAGAGAAGCCCTTCTCAAGGAGCACAGCTGCTCCTCCAATCTGCCCAGCTCCATCTGGGTGACAGAGGACACCCTGAGCCCCAGCGGGGAGCTTTCGGTGTCAGGGAACTTTCCACACTGAGACGCCCACCGTGTGGGCGTGTGGGCACTGCCTGCTCCCCGCTGGAGAGCCTCTGGTGAGGGACAGCTCTGGGCTTCGGCAGGAAGCCACCACGTAGAGTGCCCGCTTCCTGGAACGGCACGCTCTTCATCTCCTAACAGTCAAATAAATGATCAGCTGCTGACGGAGCAGGATGGGAGCTCCGTCGTTCCCTGGTACCTGCTCACCACCACGCAGGGCCCGTGCCAACGCTGAGCCAACTCCAGTGCACGCCATATGCCCGTTTCTTTACTTAGCCGTGTTTGGGGCGGGAATCCTTCAGAGGGTGGAAGGTCCCTGTGATACTTGGCAAGTCTGGCAAGGACACCGGCAGAATGGGCACAGAGATCGTGCGTCCCCGAGTGTGCACAGGCACCCAGACTCACACACACGCATACACACACACACGCATGCACACACACGCATGCACACACACGCATACACACACACGCATGCACACACACACACTCCCACCCTCTGTCTTCTCTTCCAGATCGTGAAACCTCGCTCATTGGCTGTTTTATCCGTGAACAGGAACCAGATCAAGGTCAGCTCAGAACCAGGAAAATGGAGACAACTAAGACGGACGTAGTCACACTTCTGGTCGCATCACCTGGCTGAGATTCGCCCGGGAGTCCGGTCAGGCACACGAGCGCCCGCCCGGGTACGCAAACGCAGGTCATCTGCTCATAGTGCGGAGCCCCGCCCCCGGGGGCCTGGGCCGCACAGAGACAAAGGGATGCACTCCCCACATGACATCCTGTCTCCTTCCCAGTGGGACCGTTTGAGTGTACCACCGTGGGCCAAAGTTGAGTCCCGGCTTCACCCAGACACACGTGGACACAGTGCCCAGGGGCGTGAAGTGGAGGGAACTGCAGCAGAGAGAAGCACAGACCCGAGGGGACCCACAGCCCCTTCTCACCCGGGGACTCCCGACTGTATGGTTGTTGTCAGAGGCCCTCGCTGCTGCTGGCCCTACTGTCCAGGGGGCACACCCCCTGACAAATGCCTTTGGGGTACGCTGGCCCTGCCCAGAGCAGGCCCTGTCTCATGAGGACCCGGGGTGCTACGTGGACGCCCCAGGAATGGTCCCTCCTCAGCTGCAGAGGATGAGGAGACTGGGCACATGGCGAGCACCTCTCAAGGGTGATCGCTGCCTCTTCTCCGACTGGGATCTTCTTCTGCTTGTCAAGCTCCAAGCCAGAGCTTTCCAAGGCGAGTCGGGAAGAAGCATATGGTGCTTGCCCGGTCCATATGACTGGCTGAGCGTGGACCACTACTGTTGATACAATATATCACTTCTTCTTCAATATTATGACAGCGTGCATCAATGAAAATTAAATGACTGTCAAACTTATCCTGCTAACTTACGGCGCCGTCATCGGAGAGAGCCAGCGCTGTGCCTTCAGCCAACGGGGACCTCGTCTGCACGCCCAGCCAAGATGTGGGAGAGGCTGGCGTGCGGGGCTCCCATGCCAGCCGGGTGCTGCCAAGCTGGCACCGGGTGGCAGAGCATCCACCTTCCTGCAGCCCCAGCTCTGCTCTTGGGGAGGACCCTGGGGCCCGGTGCCAGGGGTGGGGGGCACGGCCAGCAGGGCACAGGCGCGGGATGCCACTCCTTATGAGAGACAGGGGACCCCGTGTCCCACGCATGTGCTGGTGGGAAGCGAGGGGGGGGCAGATTACATCCTCGTGTGGTGTTTAAAACCTCGTATCGATGGTCTGGGAACCGTCCGATGGAAATATTTAAAAAGCTAGATGGTGCCTGAAATCCATCTCAGCCTCGCCTTCCCGATGGCCTCGGCGTCCGCTTCTGCATCTGAGACGGGAGCCCGCGTGGTGCTTCCCCAATAAGGAAGCCTGTCCGCAAGGAGACGTTTATAAGGTTTCCTAAAATTCAACGTGAAAATCGAACGATGTGGCTCTTTGGTCAGCTCATTGGAATGTGTCTGGTGGCACAGGGGTGCCGGCGGATGGAAAACGCGTGGGCCTCCCAGGAGTCCTCACACCTGGGGCGTAAGGGGCTGCTCGTCCATTCCCAGCGCTCCTCCTGCCCCCACCCCAGACCACCCCGCCCCGTGGACTCAATCTTCCCCAGCACCTAAAAAATAAAAAAGAGAAAGAAAACAAACCTTGGGACTGAGACCAACGGGTGGAGGCAGACGGGGGGGGGGGAGGGTGTGTGCCGAGGTCTTTATTATTCTCGCTCTGTCCCTCTCACAACACGGCCTGCACCAAGGTCTGCGGCATCAGACCAGAAGGACCAGCCTCGGCAAAGCGTGTCGGCAACAGCATGGGGGGGTGGGGGGTGGCGTGGACAGGGTGTGGGCAGGGCTTCTTGTCCTTCCAGAATTGTCTCTTCCTGTAAGAACATTCCAGAGAGGCGTCCGTGGCTATGCCAGGCAGAGGAACAGAGGACGCATGCCCACCACGCAGGAGGACACGGCTGTCGTCTTTACGGTCACAGCAAGCAATGAAGGACAGAAGAGGGAGGCGGCTTCCCATAAACAACCACGACACACTGTTCAGTCGTTTCAGACAGAGACCTGTTCCCTCTCCTCTGCCAGGTCTCCTAGGGCCTGGCACCTGAGACTCTCTGCAGGGGAGGGGCCTGTGACTGAACTCCCCGTGGGCTGTGGGCCCGTGGGGACGGGCATCCGGCTTGTTTTCGGAGGCGGCATTGGGGAGATGCTTTAACAAGCCCCAAAAAGCCAAACCGAAGCACCTCCCTGACAGACTGTCTCAGCTAGCGGCCAAGCCCTGGGCTCAGAAATGAAATGTGCTCTCTCTCGCAGCGACGATCTTCCCGCATCACACCCGAGGGCCCTGCTGGGGGGTCCCGCCGACGAGAAGGGCGTTGCGGCCACGTGGACACCCTCCTGGCCCTCCGTGCTCTCAGCCGCCCCCGGTACTCCCACCTGTGGCCCCAGAAGGTGCCCGGTTCACTCGGTGGCATCGGGAGCAACCCAGTCTCTCCGCTGGGACTCAAGAGAAGACGGATGGGCCTTGCTCCTTTAGGGCAGGATCCAAACATTTGCAACCTGCTCTGCCCAGCTGGGTGGGCAGAACATCAAAGAGCGATCTTCACTCAGCTCTCGAAAGCCCCCTCCCTACCCCGCCCCCCGCCTTTCCCTGGAGACCCATCCACAGACCCCGGTGGGCAGGGACTGCGGGAAGAGAGGTCCAGGCCAGCCACGGGCTGCAGGATCTCAGCCCAGCCCCGGCCAAGCTCCGAGCTGGCACTCAGACTTCCACCCCACACCATCCTCCCTCACCCCACCCTCCAGCACAGAGAGGGCGGCCTGGCACCGTAACCAGAGCCAGCGTGGGTGGCAAGGTGACTGCACATTTCAGCTTGAATGCACCAGTGTGGGGCCCGCACCTGAACACCAGATGCTTCAAGCAGATGGCCAGAGACGAAGAGCTCCTGGAGAACCAATCCAGAGAGCGGCCGGGAGTGCCCGCCGCCCGGCCCCGGCCACCGCTCCAGAAGCCAGAGCAGGGCCGGAGCCTGGAGCCCCCCTGGCTTCCAGGAGAGCCTTCCACACGCCCGCCCGCCCGCCCGCATGCCTTGAGCGCGGCGCTCCGACGGGGAGCGGGGCCCGGGCTGGCGGGCAGCCTTTGTCCGTGGAAGCTCTTCGTGTTTCTTCTCTGGACGGCCTTCTGGAGCAGGCTGGGCTGCATCTGTTATCTGATCCAGAAGGTCTCAGCAAATGTGATTCATTTGCAAATTAATTTTTCAGCAAGCGGCTGGGTGAGCAGTAAAAAGGAGCCTCCCTGTGGTGACTGGGCAGCTCGGCCGGCAGCCTTGACGCTGTTTCTACTGACCTTGGCCCCCTGGCCAGTCCCGACAGTGACCCAGGTCGCCCTGGCAGGGCTGAAGCAGCCCCTCAGAGAGGAAGAGCTGGCAGACGGTGTCAAGGAGAGCTCCCCGGGGAAGAGAGGATTTTCGGCGCTCCTCTCGGCTGAAGATGCGGCGGGCAGGGTCTGCGAGGCCAGGGCTGAGAGGGAGGCAGGGCCCCGCCGTGTTCCTGCCCGGGGTCCTCTTTCTCTGCCAGGAAGCCCACGTTCTTGCATGCTCACGGACAGAGCCACACCGCAGGCGGGTGTGCGTGCCCACGGGGCGACGCCCACGGGACACCTCTTTGAGAACCTGGGGTTTGGCTCTTTTTTATACTGGTGCACCTCCCCCACACAGGTGGGAATGCCTGAGACATAGTAGGTGCTCAACAAACACTGTCCAATGACTGGCTGAATAAGCGACTAAGGTCTTCAACCCCCTCCCTCACCTTAAACTATTCGAAATGACCTCGTCTCCCCACACGTGTTTGTTCACAGGTGCACGGTCCAGCTCCCCTTATTTGAGTATGAGTTTCAGGAGACCAAGGCCCCGGCCTGGCCAGGTCCCCTCAGAATGTCGCCTGCCCAGCCTGGTGCTGGAGCCGCCCGTCTACAGAGCTGGTGAACGAGTGATAAAAGAATGGTGCTCTGTCTCACTCCCCACCTGTCGCCACCCCCCCCGCCCCCAGCCAGAGGAGCAACGGTGGCCCCGGGGTCCTCAGGCCTATGTGCGTCTCACACTCAGCCCCAACAGTCGGACCTGTAAGAAGAATGACCCCCCCCACACACACATGCAGAGCGGGCTCCCTCCATCTGCCTCTCTTCACAGCTCGGGCTAAGCCGGGCCACCTCCTAGGTCGACACCCTGTCCCTGCGGAAGCCAGGAGCAGAGCCTGCCCGCTCACTGTTGTCCACCCCAGTCCTGGATGGGGCTGGGAGGCTCAGGTCGGCTGGGTCCTAGCTGAGTAGGGACCAACGTCCCCAGGTCACTGAGCTCCAGTGCCGGAGGCCCGGGCTCCCCCCCAGCCTTGGCACCCCTGCCTGGCACCGGGTGTGCATCAAGCGGGTGTGGGTTAGGAACACAGGAGAGCCAGGTGGGCACATGGCAGGCCACAAGCGGGGACAAAGCCTAGGAGGGCTGGGCCAGCACACAGCAGGCTCTGTTCACCAGCTGTGCAATCTTGGGCAAGCAGCTTGACCTCTCTGAGCTACAGCCGCCCTTTATAAAATGGGGAAGACTAGGATGCCCGCGTCATGGCCTGGAGGGCATCCGTGCAGAGTGTCCGGCGTTGAGCAAGCGTGCGGTAAGCCTGGGTAGTGTGTACAGGTACCGTCCTGGGCCAGCTATGGCCGGCTGCTGGGGCCCTGTCCCCTCTCCTGCTACATAACGACCCTCCCACCAGAACATTCAGTAGGTGCTTAAACAGAGACTCCCGTGTGGACCAGAGCCACAGGGAATCCTGTCCCCAGGCACAGGGGGAGGCGGGCTCAGGTCCCTGTGAGTTTCAGGAGTGTGGGGAGGGGAGGGGGCAGGTGGGAGGCCCCTGGGGTGCTGGCAGGGCTGCTGGGCCAGCCCTTGACAGGCAGCTGTGACTGGTGGCAAACCATCGGGCCCCAGGCTTCCCCACAGAGGTGAGGATTAGCCCTGCCTCCTGGCCAGCGGCCAGCTCAGATCATTTCATTTGGCCTACTTAGTGTCCCCTCGGGGTGCTGGAGCAGGCGATTCCTCACTGTCTGGGTCACCTCGGCAGAGAGGCATCTACTCCAGAGTGGCCGTGTGCCCGTCAGCCCCAGGAAGTGATGGCGCACTGGGGTGACCCTGGTTCGGGGTAGCTGCAGGATGGGGGCTCAGAAAATTACAGCAAAGACGGTTGCGCACCCCTCCCACGGCCTGGGGCGGCCATCCCCCCTGGATGCCGTGGGCTACATCTGTGCTGAGAGCTAGGGGGAACGACGCTGCCCCCCCTCTTCCTGGTCGCCCCATCCGGTTCGGGCCACCCCGAGAGGGAGGGCGGTGCTAGGGTGGAGCGAAGACATGGCAGCCCTTCTTCCTGTCCGTCAGCTCAGGCTTGCACAGAATCCGGAGCCCACAGAACCGTGGACACCTGTGTCTGGGCAGAGGGCGTGAAGGTCATTGTTTAAATGGGGACAAGAGCTCAGAGAGGTGAAGTCACCTGTCCGAGGTCACACAGCACAGTGGAGGGCAGGCCAGAACCCCATGCTCATCTTCCAGCCTAGACCTTTTTCTGTACAAAGTCCCCCTGTCACCTAACAATCGACCCCAGAAACAAACTGGTCAAAGGAGCCGGGGAGCTGATGGGGGCCCATCCCGCAGAAGGGGAGGAACCCCCAAGATAGAAGCAGAGGCTGAGGCTCCCTCATGGGGGGCTCCACACTTCAAGGCATTACCCCTGGTGTGACTATTCTGCCCAATTCCCACTTTTCAGTTTGACCAATTCTTTAACTGTCTGGGGGGTCCGCTGGACACAGGAAGGTGGGCGGAGATGAGAGGGAACAATGTAGCCGCGCTGGCCGGGGGAGGGGCCCCGGCTGGCAGGGCTGCTGTCCCCCCCCGGCTCCCTGGGCGCCTCTGCCCACCGTCACCTGCCCTTCTGCACAAGTAATTAAGGAACACCTGCGTTTCTCTGACAGGCTGCGCGCTTGGGGACGGCCTCCCTCACACCACGTCAGGGACATCAGGGACTGCGGGCACCTCCCCACGCCCACGGGGCACGCTGATCATTGCCCTCGGGCGTCTCCCTGGGGTGCGAGCGGCCCGGGGCTGTGACCTGCTTCCCCATGGCCGGAGCCCACGAAGCTGGGGACCAGGCCAAGCCCTCCCCGCGTCCCCGCGTCCTCGCGTCCCCGCACCAGCTCGGCGCCAGCCAGCTCTCGCTCACAAACGAACAGCTTGTAGCCCCATGAAAACCAATGGATGGAACAAATTGTATTAAATTATGTAAAATGCTACCAAAGAGCACATTCTACCAGTGAAAAGAAAAAAAAAATACACCCCCACCCCCCTCAAAAAATCTTATTTTAGTCAATGATGGAAGAGAATTAGGAACAGAAAGGCTACATTTTTGTGTCACCTAAAGATACCTCTCTCTCGGCCATAAGTGCGGACACAGGATTTATCCCCTCGCGGGTCAGCAGCACCGCTGTCCAGAGCGCCAGCAGATGCCCCCCTCCCCCGTCCCTTCCTGCGGACACAGGCTGGACCAGGCAGCAGACACGAGCACACGGTTTTGGGAACCAAATTTCCTTCCGGTTCACACGATTTCTTTTTTTTTTCTTGGTAAATAACTGCAATTAGCACTGAATGGGCAACGTCACCTCTTCTTTAAACGCAGGGGGAAAAAAATCATTTAAAACTATTTTAGCCACTTTGTCCCCGTTCCCTACGACAGCTGCCACTTAAAGACCAGCAAGGACGTCCTCAGACCCAGTGTTCACCGGGCAGGAGAACCCTCTCCGCCCCCATGCGCCCACGCCCACGCCCACGCCCACCCCCGCCCACGCCCCCGAGGGCGTGTCTCTGGACAGCACAGCGTCCGGCCCTAGCTGCATGGAACACAGACCGTCAGAACGCAGGACATGTCCAGGCCACGGCAGGTTCCCGTCCAGACGGTTTACACTGATTCGGGAGCTTCCTTAAATGGAACACAGTGTGTGGGGGGGTGAGTCTGAATGTTTCCCCACTTCAGCACCATATGACCGGACTCATGGGTAAACCTGCGAGGTGGCCACTCTAACGCCAGTCACACCCAGTTCTTGTGGAGACTGAGGGGACACTCTTCAAACACCCAACTCATATAGGACAACCCTGGCCCCAGGAAAGCATCTCATGTTCGTGATGATAATTGTTACACTATTTTTTTTTTTTAACCGGGACAGAGAGAGGGACATATAGGGACAGACAGGAAAGGAGAGAGATGAGAAGCACCAGTTCTTTGTTGCGGCTCCTTAGTTGTTCATTGATTGCTTTCTCATATGTGCCTTGACGAGGGGGGGCTACAGCAGAGTGACCCCCTTGCTCAAGCCAGCAACCTTGGGCTTACGCTGGTGACCATGGGGTCATGTCTATGATCCCACACTCAAGCCAGCAACCCTGCGCTCAACCTGGTGAGCCCCTGCTCAAGCCGGATGAGCCCGCGGTCAAGCCGCGTCCTCGGGGTTTCGAACCTGGGTCCTCCACGTCCCAGTCCGACGCTCTATCCACTGTGCCACCGCGCCTGGTCAGGTTATATTTGTTATACTGTTAACATTCTGCGTGAGCTATAATAGCTGAGTTTAACATAGGTGACGTATAGTACTCAGTGCAGAATAACGCCGTCTGTTTGTCTAACAACGCCTCTTGTTTTTCCTGGCTGTAGCCCGTCCTAACTCAGCCAGCCCAGCGAGATGACTTTCCTCGTAGACCCAATTCGGAACGAGGTTTTCACTTGGGAAACCCAAACACGTGACTTTTGTAGATGTGACGCTTCAAGTGCATTCATTCATCGGCCACGGGAATGAGGAGACCACAACTGTGGGGCCGGTCAAAGCGAGGCCTGAAAGGTTGTAATCTGATGACCAGCAGAGTCTCTCAGCCATCACTGGCAGAGCTGCCCTGTGCCCAGTCACCCACACTCCCCATGGGCCCAGCCTGGGCTCTGCCCCTGCATTCCAAGCTGCCGTCCAGGGCCCAGTAGCTCTTTGCGGCTTCTCTGGCCGTGAGAGGACAGACCCCAACAGCTGGCCCCAGTCAGCACTGTCTTTCAACACCCCAGAACCCCGAGAACGCTGTGCTTCCTCCACACCAGGACGCACAGACACAGGGACGCGTCTGACAGCGGGTAGTGGGGTTTTGTTTGTTTTCCCCCAGAAGAGGGCCCCTGAAACGGCAGTATCTCAAAGTCACGGACACTAAGAACGTGTGATGATAAGAATGTTACCACCTGGGAGCCATTGGAGAGATACTAAGTGCCTCCCCTCCCAACACTGTGGGACCGTCCATCCATCTAAGGGCTTCGGCTCTGATTCCCAGGCAAGGTGTGGGGAGGACCCCGAGGCTCTGGACAGGCCTGCATGCCGGACGCAGGCACAGGACGCACCACGGGGACGCAGACAGATGCTGGGCTCTTTCACAGGTGACCTCGCTAGGGAGGCTGGTGGGCGTGGCTCAGAGAACAGGTGGCAACTGCAAGGGTGAGACCCAGAGACCCCAGCGGGGGTCTCGGCCAGCCAGGTCTGGACACCCCCTACTGACCGCTCCAGGACCGCAGGGCTCTCCCGGTGCACCCACAAGTCCTGGACCTAACGGAGTCATATTGGAAAGGGAGACAGGTCACACGAAGCCGTCATGATCACGAGGACTGTCTCCCTCCAGCGGCCTTTCCCAATGAGCCACACGACCAGCCAAACCTCTGAAACGTGGGATCTGTGGCATCCGTGGCTCATTCACTGTGGACAACAGGTCCCTCCCTGAAGCCCACGGGGCCTCCCCCTGACCCCAGGGACCAGGACAGTGTGCGGCAGGGCGGATAAAACCCACACCAACATCCTCTCCAATAGCCTGGAAATCCAGAGGTATAAAGCACAGGATCCCAAAAAAAGCCTCCCACTAGAGTGACTATATTTAAAAAGACTCGTAAGAGGTGTGAAAAGGAAGCTGTCTGTTTGTTCCCCCGGGATGGCAGCAGATCTCAGGGTTTCTAACAGCCGAGGCTGAGGCCGCTGCTCTGACCACCGGCCCACCCACCCGTGGGCAGGAGGCCCTTGTGCTGCGGCCTCAGGATGGGAGGCCCGGCCGGCAGGGAGGTGGAGTTCAGGGAATCCGTCTGGTCGCCTGGACAACAGGGAAGAGAAGAGGACTGGCCGGGACCCTGGCTCCACGGCACCCGAATGCAGCTTGAACTTTGCTGAGGTGTCCAAGGTTTCGCCCCCACGAACACCACTTAAATCTGCGTTACGAGCAAGCCCTCGTGTTTTTTTTTTTTGGGGGGGGGGTGCGGCTGCTGCTGTGGTTACAGCTTTTCTACACAACAAATTGCCACAAAGACCCAAGCCCGTCCCAGAGACTCGTTTCTTCCTGCGGCCGGCCGACAGGTCAGCGGAAAAGCCCAGGGAAATAGCCGCGTCTCTCTCTCGGCCTCAGCGGGGGGAAATGGGCGTCTCCAGCCAGGCAGTTCGTGCTGGGCTAGTGTGGGTCACTAAAGGTGGCCGTTTAAATGTGGAAGGCAGGCTCTTAACGTTTAATCCTCAGTGTGAGGGTCATGGACTGAACAGAGGGCACTGTTGGGGGAGGGGAGGCCCTCCCTCCACAAAGGGCTTCAGTTTAAAGCACAGGTGAATCAGGACAAGGGGCCAGAAGGAAGGGGAAAGGCCAGGCACATGGGGCATGTCCCGGGCTGCCTTGAGAGTCCCCCGCCAGCCCTGCCATGTACCCCAGCTCTGGAGCCCAAGCTGCTATCACCGGCCACCCTCCACCCCCTAGCTTACCACCCGACCTCACATGGCCTGCTGCACGCGGGCTTTAAAACAAAAATACCGTGCCCTGATTGCACTGAGTCACGGTGGCCTTGGAAAGCCAGCGTTTGTCGGTCCGGCGCTCAGAGGACGCGTGGGAACCATCTCGGGCTCAGGTTTCGTCCTGTGCGGTCGGCCTGGGGAGACTGGAGAGGAAACAGGGACACTGGATTTTGCCTCTGAGTGTCCCCTCACCTACACCCCGAGGAGCAGGGCTCCAGCACCTCCAGCCTCACCCTCCTGCTGCTCCGTTCTGACCCCCTGGGAGGGACAGCTCGGCCCTCCCCCCAGAAAGACCTCAAACCACCTCCTCTCGTGGACGAAGGCAAACAACCTCATCGTGGCGA
The DNA here is from genome assembly GCA_037038555.1 of Rhynchonycteris naso. Taxonomy (NCBI): domain Eukaryota; kingdom Metazoa; phylum Chordata; class Mammalia; order Chiroptera; family Emballonuridae; genus Rhynchonycteris; species Rhynchonycteris naso. The sequence continues at coordinate 1,452,430 of CM073001.1, forward strand.
GAGACGTCTTTCTCTCTCAGCCAAAACTTTTACTCACTGACGACCTCAAACCTCCTGCACATATCGTAGCTGCCCGCCCGGCCACACCCCACCCAACTACCGCGTTCAGACGCCGCCGGTCTTCCAACCCCGGGAGACAGACAGACAGACAGACAGACGTGAGACGTGTCCTGTCACCACAGAAGAAGGCGGGAGGGGGCCTCGTTTTCTGTTTATCACAGATAGCGTCTGGCGCACCCCCTCTGAAGAATACGCTTGATTAGAAAGGCCCTTGCTTTTGTTCGGAGCATCTAAAAATATAAAGACGATCGTTACAAAAAAAAAAAAAAGGTAAAAATACATCCTGGTCCAGGTGACACAAATCTCTCCCATCAGACTTTTTTTCTTTTTTTTTTGCGGGAATGAGGGGAGCACATTAGGAGGAAGGCTCAAACGGAATAATTAAAGTTCCGCGCGGACTCCGCTCTGCCTCAGGGAGGACCTTTTATGTTGTTCTGCGTCCTGTGTGTCACTCAGAAGGGTTGCCACGGGGAAACGATATTGCACTAAAATAAGACAGGAACGCACGGACTGAAATTATAGCCTGTCCAACAAGCTGACACCTCTCTCTCAGACAGCTTACCGGGACCTCTCCGGAGCCACCGCCCACCTGGGTGACATTTGGACCCTGCGCCGTGGCACAGGGCACATGGTCTCGGAGTCGGGGGAGCGTGCGCACAGGTCCCAGGACAGGAAAATGACGAGCAGAGGGTCACCTGCCCCTGCAGGGCGAACACGGGTCATAGCTGAGCCGCTTTGCCGGTCATCCTGGGGCCAGCAGGCTCTGTTCAGCGTTGACACAGAGTGCGAGGCTCTGTGGTTGCTATCTGAGCCCACATTCAGCAGGAACAAAGCTTCGCAGAGAGATCCAGATGTCTGGCTTCATTCTAGAAGCTGACAGCTCTGGCAGCTGTTACCCAGCTGTCCCTTCTAAGTGACACTGAGAGGCGGCTACCCACTAGGCAGAGCATCAGTTCCTCAGTTTTCCACAGCCCCCACCATGCCCTGCTGTGTCCCGTCACAGAGAACAAGTGTCAACCATCACTTCCCCTTGCATTACAGAAAGCAAATATTCCCGTATACCTATATTGCTAATAGGGGAGAAAAGGCTAGAAAAAGGAAAAAAAAAAAAGAAAAAGAAAAGGCAGATTGAGGTGGTGTAGATTTATGTCAGATACAACAAAGAAACTCTTCTTAATGACAGCGAAGACTATTTTAGTGTGTGTGAAAATAGCAAGCCTGTGCCACCCAATCGTGTCACCGGCCTGACCCCTGTGGGCATTTAATCATTCAACAAACGTTTATCGAGCACCTAACTCTATGCTAGGCGCTGCTCTAGGTACCAGGGCTGCATCAGCGAGCCAAGCAAAGAGAAGTTCCTGTTTCCATGGAGCCTGCGTCCTGTCAGAGGGGTGGGGGCGGGGGCAGGGAAGGAAACCCAAATCTCCACAGACACGAGACAGGAAGGGTTCTTTTTTGTTTGCTTGTTTGTTTGTTTGTTTGTTTTTACAGGGACAGAAAGAGGGATAGATAGGGCCAGACAGACAGGAACAGAGAGAGATGAGAAGCATCAATCATTAGTTTTTCGTTGCCGTTGCGACACCTTAGTTGTTCATTGATTGCTTTCTCACATGTGCCTTGACCGCGGGCCTTCAGCAGACCGAGCCACCCCTTGCTGGAGCCAGCGACCTTGGGTCCAAGCTGATGAGCTTCTGCTCAAGCCAGATAGGCCCGCGCTCAAGCTGGCGAGCTCGGGGTCTCGAACCTGGGTCTTCCGCATCCCAGTCCATCGCTCTATCCATGGCGCCACCGCCTGGTCAGGCAGGGAGGATTCTCCTGTGTGCTGGGAAGTGGGAAAGGCCATGGGGACAACAGAGCAGAAGAAAGAATGCTGGGAGTGTGTGTGCTGGGGGCAACTTCAAATGTGCCTTTCAGTTTGTGTGCTTTACTGTTTCTGCCTTCGTGACCCCAGCTGAGTCCCCCTCCTACAGGAAGTCTTCCCTGGCTACCCAATCCCACACAGACCTCTCCCTTCCCTGAGGGACAACAGCGTAGACAAAAGGCCATGGACACTTTGGTTGTAACGAAGAACAGACACCTGGTGCTTTGGGGACCTGGGTCCCCCACACGGCACCCCAGGGGAAGCAGGGTCCCCGCCCCCAAGGAGCAGCTGAATCCAATTGGGGAACGAGGCAAGTACGACTGTTAGGCTGACAGTACACACAGTGCTGATAGCGTCATACAAGAGGCTGAGAAAATGTTTCTCTAAAGTTCAGAGGGGAGGCCCCGCCTGCTGCAGAGGAGCGAGGGGGGCCACGAGTCTGCCTGCTGGCCCCCGGATCCTTCACTGTCTTCCCTGCTCCCCCACCTAGCCTGACCTTGACTCTCACCCTGACAAGGCCAGGCTCCCCACTCCGCCCCGAAGGCCTCTCCCTCCTTCCAATCCACTTTCTCGAGCAAATGTGAACGCTCATGCTGAGCCTGGAAAAAAAAGACGTTGGAGGCTTAACTGCTGAACAAGAGGCTAGAAAATGCAGATGGGGGGGGGGGAAGAAAAGATTCTTCAGGAAGGGACAGGATGGGTCAGCGTGAGTTATGTAACAACGCTCGCTGCGCAGGGCCCTCGAACAGGGCGTGGGCCCTCAAACACAGCGTGGAAAAGACCCCACAAATCAAAACATGGATTCCCACATGGTGTTGGGGCTCGGAAGAGGAAGGGAGGGGAACAAATAAGGCCCCTTTTCCGCAATAACAAAACAAATAAATAAATAGAACAGCGCCACTTTTGAGAACGGGGACGGGCCTTCCCCCGCGATGCAGAGCCGCCGGGGTTGATGCTGCGGATGGGGGGCGGGGCAGAGATGGGGAAGGCTGGGGCCACTTGAGCCGGAAGGAGCTTATGGAAACCGAGAACTGAAACTGAGGGAGAAAAATAATACGCAAGACGGAGGAAATCTGGCACGCACGGAATCGGTGGGGAGTGTGTGTGGGGAGGAAATGTCTGAGAACTAACAGAAAAACAATCAAAGATATAATAAAAGAAAACTGACCTCAAATAAAGAAATGCAATCTTTAGACAAAACACTTGTGCCGCATCTGCGGAAACCTGGATGCATTTTAGATTTCAAGAACACGCAAAAGTAACCCCGTGGGGTCCATATCAATACAATCACAAATAAACAAACAGGGCCCTGGCCAGCTGGCTCAGTGGCAGAGCGTTGACCCGGTGAGTGGAAGTCCGGGTTAGATTCCCAGCCGGGGCACACAGGAGAAGCGCCCATCTGCTTCTACACCCTTCCCCCTCTCCTTTCTCTCTGTCTCTCTCTTCCCCTCCCACAGCCAAGGCTCCATTGGAGCAAAGTTGGCCCGGGCACTGAGGACGGCTCCATGGCCTCCGCCTCAGGTGCTAGAATGGCTCCAGTTACAATGGAGCAACAGCCCAGATGGGCAGAGCATCACCCCCTGGTGGACATGCCGGGTGGATCCCGGTCCAGCACATGCAGGAGTCTGTCTCTATGCCTCCCCTGTTCTCACTGAATTAAAAGAAAAAAATAAAAAAATAAGTATAAATGGGCTAATTGTGCCCATTAGAAGAAAGCATACTTAACACTCGATGATTATAGCAATATAAAATAATATGTGACTCGTCTAAGGCAAAATCACTCAGCACAATTGGAATGACGGTAGTTGGAAAAGACCTAACGTGAATATATTCTATAAAAGAAGGCAGGCTTCTGATAATGTGCTCAGGGAAGCTGACGTTTAATGCAAAGAGCATTTCAGCGGACAGAGAGACACGTCGTCTGATCAAGCAAGAGAAGGCAATCTACCTGGACCCAAGATGACACTACCTCACTGGATCCTTGTGTCCCCCAAATCCACACAGCAAAATACTAAACAAACAAACAAACAAAAAACCTCCAAAGCATTTATTTGAAATAAATAAATAAAACAAAAATCAGCAAAACAAAACGGTCACCAAAGACACGGACTCGTGCTCGGCACATCGAGATGCAGAAGGTGAGAACAAGAACGGGTGTGGGAAATGTAAGTAGAGCAATCAATGAGGGCAAAGTCTGCTCACCGTGCACCCCCATCCGCCCTCGTCAGAGGGGACGCACGCCCTTCCCGGAGCCGGCACAGCGTGAACACAGACAGCTGCTCTCACACGCGGCCGGTGCCCGCCCGCAACCCGACACAGACACGGGTCTCTGGGCGGTTCGCAAGCAACACCCAACGTGGAGCGCAAAACCAAACCAAGAGAACAAATCCAACATCGCGACCCTCCTGACGACGATGAACATTATTACTCAGGATAAAACGAGAACAAAAATAAAAACATTGCGGAACTTCTGATTAAAAAAAAAAAAAAAAAGTCACTGCACATCCTGGGAGCTAAAGCTATCCCGGGGGAAAAGACCCCCTTGAACACACCAAGGTGATTCACTACGAGGGCAAAGAAACAGGTGACCCGAACCCTCGTTCAACTCACAGCGCGGCGGAGAAAGAGGCTCCAGGCATATCTTCATAAAGCGAGAAACGTGACTAACATCGCAGGGGAAATTCACGGAAGCTGTTTTAATTCACGTGTATCTCGGAAGAGAAAACAGAGTGACATGGACAGACATCCAGAGATCTCAGCGGGGCTCAAGCGGGAGTCATTTGTCCCCTTAGATGACATCTGGCAATGTCTGGAGACACTTAGGTGTATCACCGTGGGGACAGCGTTAGGGCACCTTGTGGACAGAGGCCAGGGATGCCGCTGAACTTCCTGCGGTGCCCAGGATGCCCTAAAACGCCCACGGCACCAACGTTGAGGAACTCCGGACTATCCTAGTAAAAGAAGAAAGACAGAAATCACAAAACCACACAATTGGAAGTAATAATAGGGACAGGACCACAGATAAACACTATATATATAAATACATTATTTCATTTTGTGCAAATCATCCTAAGTCAATGAAGTGAATACTTTTTTTTTAAAAAAAAAAAAGTGGAAAGGACCAGAGTTCACCCCACGAGAGAAAGACTAACAGGAGCCCGTCACCAGTTAAGAAACAGAAACACTGTGAGCGTTGTCGGAGAGCGATCTCAACAATGCTGACGCCCCAGATGTTTCGCCGCTAATTCTATCAATCCTTCAAAAGACAGATGACACCAGTGCTATTTTAACTCGTCACGGGGCTCTGACGAGAGAGAGAGAAAGAAAGTCTCCTAGTTCTGTTTTTGGACGGCGGTGTAAGATTGACATAAAAAACTGACAAAGATACATAAAGAAAGAAGGACATCACAAATCAACCCCCTCTGAGCAGGAAGGCAGCCGGTCCCAGACGATGTTTTAAAATGTCTTTTATTTTATTTTATTCATTTTAGAGAGGAGACACAGAGTGAGAGAGACACACAGAGAGAGAAAGAGAGAAAGAGGGAGGAGCTGGAAGCATCAACTCCCATATGTGCCTTGACCAGACCAGTGCAGGGTTTTGAACTGGCAACCTCAGTGTTCCCAGGTCGACGTTTTATCCACTGCGCCACCACAGGTCAGGCCCCAGACGATGTTTTAAGCAGGGGACTTTGGCAATGGTACGTTACAAGAATAACAGGATTCAATCAAATAGAGTTGATTCCCTTAAATAAAAACAACAACAACAAAAACGTGTTACTATCCAAAAAGCTATTAATAGAATCCACTAATTTTTTTTTTTTTTTTAATATTCCATCAGACAGAGAAACAGGTTTGGTCATCTCCGCAAATGCCTGAGGCATGTGTCCGTTTGAACACAAGCCCCTGATTGAAATCCACAATCCACCGAAGAGTCATGAGGGGTGTGTACCGGAACACGTACCTGACAAGGTGCCGAAACGCCCCAGACCCTGCACCCCGCAGTTCAAACAGGGCGCCCACCACCCGCAGCTCCTCAGCATCTTCTGAAATGTGACAAGTCATTGCAGCGTGGGAGAGAAATACGGGCGAGGTCCTCAGTTAGTGGAAGAAAAAGAAAGGTTTCTATTATTCGCACAGAATACCGACGAGAAACTGCTGAAGAAAAAGAAAATCGTAGAAACAGTAAGACAATTCGGAAAGATGGCCCGCTGTAACAGAGGCAGGTACAAAGATCAGTAGTTTTGATGAGCTCGGACAATAACCCACGAGAAAAACTTCACTGGAGAAAAGATTTTATGTATAATGCAACACAGTGTGAGAAAGAGAAATAGAGAGAGAGAGAGAGGGAGAGGCTGAATACCGAGACATCAACTGAAATATAAACTTTAGGGCTTGCATAAAAATAGACAAAAACTCACAGCTGTTTTGTTTATAACGCAGCAACATGAACAGAAAGCCTCATTCGGCTGCTGATCGTGACTCTACATCACAACAATGTTCATTCTCCTTGTACATCTAGACATTTATTCTATTTCCTTACCCCTCCACCCCACCCACCCTGCTGAGTCTTTTCTGGGGAGAATCATTTTTAAACTAAGGCTAGTGGTCATAAAAAATATATGTAAGACTAGAGTCAAATCCTGAAACTGAAAGACAGCAAGCCTCACCCAAACCCCAGCCATCATTAGCACGTTGGGGACAGGAGAGGAGTGACAGGCGGGTCGATGGGCAGAAGACGGACGTCCGTGGGCAGACACAGATGGAAATGCGCTTGAGAATTTAGTAAAGAATAAAGGTACCTTTTTTAAATCCGTGAGAGAAATGGTATTGAGCCAACTGAGGCCCTGGGTTGGGAGGGAAGCTAAAACATAAGATTGGAACCCAAATTCACTCCTTCCCTCCCCCCTCCCACCACCCAAGTCAAGGGAACTAAGGATCGAAAGGCCCCAAAATGAGTCATCATAAAAGATAGCACAGAGGTCCATATCAAATCTGGGAATAAATCACAGAAGCCATAATATGACAGATAAATCTAAGAGAAAAAGAAAATCTAAAACCTCACTATAAACAAAATCAAAAGGCATATGACACACTAGGGAAAATATTTATGACACAGATGACAGGAAGGGGCTAATTTTCTTAATATATAATAAGCTCTTACAAATCAGTGAGAACGGTATCAATCATCCACAGGGAGGAAATAAAAGGGGGGAAATGGAATGAAAAGGCAATTCACAGGGAAGGGAAAGCGAGGGACTTATGAACACACAGAATGATGTTCCGTGTCACTCGCTGTGAACAACAGGCAAAGAGGGACAATGGAAACCCGTCCGACGGCACAGGTGCCCATGCTGGAGCAGTTCTCTGGGTCTGTCCTGCAGGGAGCTCTCTCTCCGTCTCTGTGTCTCTCTCTGTCCCTGTCTCTCTCTCTGTCTCTGTCTCTCTCTGTCTCTGTGTCTCTCTCTGTCTCTGTCTCTCTTTCTGTCTCTGTGTCTCTCTCTGTCTCTGTCTCTCTTTCTGTCTCTGTCTCTCTCTCTGTCTCTGTGTCCCTCTCTGTCTCTGTATCTCTCTCTGTCTCTGTGTCTCTCTGTCTCTGTGTCCTCTCTGTCTCTGTGTCTCTCTGTCTCTCTCTGTCTCTGTGTCTCTCTCTGTCCCTGTCTCTCTCTCTGTGTCTCTCTGTCCCTGTCTCTCTCTCTGTCTCTGTGTCTCTCTGTCTCTGTCTCTCTCTGTCTCTGTGTCTCTCTCTGTCTCTGTGTCTCTCTCTGTCCCTGTGTCTCTCCCTGTCTCTGTGTCTCTCTCTGTCTCTGTGTCTCTGTCCCTGTCTCTCTCTCTGTCTGTGTCTCTCTGTCTCTGTGTCTCTCTCTGTCTCTGTGTCTCTCTCTGTCCCTGTGTCTCTCCCTGTCTCTGTGTCTCTGTCTCTCTCTCTGTCTCTGTGTCTCTCTCTGTCCCTGTGTCTCTCCCTGTCTCTGTGTCTCTGTCTCTCTCTCTGTCTCTGTGTCTCTGTCCGTCTCTCTCTCTGTCTCTGTGTCTCTCTCTGTCTCTGTGTCTTTCTCTCATCCCCCCCAAAGGTGGCCAGTTGTAAAAGAGAAAGAAAAAGTATATATATGTATATATATATAGTGTGTATATATATATATATACATATATATAATGACATAATATTATATTATATATTGTATATGTATTATATATGTGTGTGTGTATACAGTGTGTCCGTAAAGTCATGGTGCACTTTTGACCGGTCACAGGAAAGCAACAAAAGACGATAGAAATGTGAAATCTGCACCAAATAAAAGGAAAACCCTCCCAGTTTCTGTAGGATGATGTGGCAGCATGTGCGCATGCGCAGATGATGACGTAACACCGTGTACACAGCGGAGCAGCCCACGGCCATGCCAGTCGAGATGTGGATGGTACAGAGGAAAGTTCAGTGTGTTCTGTGGATCGCTAGATTCGAATCCGTGGCCAAAGTGCAACGTGAATATCGGCGCATTTATAACGAAGCGCCACCACATAGGAATAACTTTACTCGGTGGGATAAGCAGTTGAAGGAAACGGGCAGTTTGGGGGAGAAACCCCGTTCTGGGAGGCCATCAGTCAGTGACGAGTCCGTAGAGGCTACACGGGACAGCTACCTAAGGAGCCCTAAAACGTCTGTGCATGCGTGTGCTCGACAGTTACACCTAAGCAAGACTACAGTTCACAAGGTGTTAAAGAAACGTCTGTCTTACAGGGTACAAATTGCGGCTGTTCCACGCTATTAAACCGGCGGACAGACCCACACAATGCGCATTTGCTACAGATATGCTTCATGAGATCGACAATGATGCAAGATTTTTGCAGAAGATTGTGTTTAGCGATGAGGAGACCTTCCATATCTGTGGACATGTTCATCGCCATAAAGTCCGAATATAGGCTGCTGAACATCCTCATGCCTACGCTGAGTACGAACGTAACACCCCTAAAGTGACGTGTGGTGTGGCCTGATGCATGATTAGGTGATAGGCCCATTTTCTTTCCGCGGAGCAGTCTGTGACGGCAAACACCTGTCTTGACGTGTTGGAATTGTACGCAGTGCCACAATTTCCAGAAGGTGTCATCTTTCAACAAGACGATGCTCCTCCACACCACGCCACCATCGTTCATGAGTTTCTGGATAGAACATTCCCCCGGCGGTGGATAGGCAGGGTTTCTGTCAAGCCATGGCAACCACGATCCCCGGATATGACGCCCTTAGACTTTTACTTTTGGGGTTATGTGAAGCACCACGTGTACACTGAATGTATCAACGACATTAATCACTTAACACAGAGAATCACAGACGTTATTCACTCTGTTACACCAGACGTCCTTACCCATGTGTGGCAAGAACTTCACTATCGTTTGGATGTGTGTAGGGCAACAAATGGAGCCCACATCGAACTGCCCTGAATAGGTATGAACTGGGAGAGTTTTCCTTTTATTTGGTGCAGATTTTACATTTCTTTCGTCTTCTGTTGCTTTCCTGTGACCACTCAAAAGTGCACCATGAGTTTACAGACACACTGTGTATATATTCACACACAAATACCATATTTCCCCATGTAAAAGATGCTCCCATGTATAAGATGCACCTTCATTTTGAGGCCTGGAATTTGAAAAAAAACAAACAAACGTAATACATAAAGTTATTGAACTCAAATTTTACTCATCATAGAAATCATACAACTCATCTGCATGAGAAAGCGGGAAATACCAGTAAAGAAAGACCTACAATCATTGTATATAAGATGCACCCAGTTTTCAGACCCCAAATTTTTCGAGAAAGGGTGCGTCTTATATGTGGGAGGGTACGGTACGCGCTGCTTTATCAAGAGGAGGCTGGCTACGTAAACCGTGGTGGAGACAGAGGGAGTAAGAACTGCCCGGGACGCTGAGCAAGAGCATATCTGACCCAACACAGGACACGGTCTATATTCTAGAACATGTTCCAATTTGTGCCTGAACATCACTGCATCCAGGCTTACACGGGCCTCGACGGGGACACGTGGAAGTCTCCACGGTGGCTCCAGATGGCGTTGGGCCCAGACGTCAAGGACAGGATGGGCCACGTCTGCCTTAGGCTCCTCCTTCTGTATAGTTTGAGTTTCCACTCTGCACACGTGCTTTAAATAAAAAAAAAAAAATCCTTCCCCAGAATGGTGGAGGCACGTCCCACCTAAGGACAGGGGACCCCCGGACGGGGTGCTCCGGGGAGCAAAACTGTGACTGACGGTCTGAGCGACAGGACACGGCCCGCCCCGATGTATCACCCCTAGAATTAAATAAACTACGAGTGAGTCTGGGTATCAGAAACACCGAGTGACTAACGGAGAAGGGGCAGCTCTCCTCCCAGAAGAGTCCCAACATAAGTTAAGGAATGTCGAAAGGGGTGAGGGAAGTCAAAAGGTCACCGTCTGAACACCGTCGGGTTAAGGGTGGGGGGTAGGACCCACCAGGGGCTGTAAAGGCCGGCGGCCGCAGGAGGACAGGGAAAAGGAGGTGTGCGTTTCCTGTCCAGATTCCTCCCGGCGAGAGGCTTCTGCCTAACAGAGGGAGGACGGCTAAAAAACCCGCAGGATGTCATCGTACCCGGGTGGCCAGAAGTTCACAGCGCCAGTCCAGGGAAGCAGGCCTCGCGAGACTCCTGACCGATGCACTGTGGGGGGCGGGTGTGTGTGTATGTGGGGGGGGGGCACACACGTCTCACTGCCATGCATTCCTGTCCAAAAACACATACCCTGTAAAGCCAGTAGTCGAGGCCGCCATCACAGCAGCCTGACCCATGCAGGTTCGCATTGGATTCGAACAGTCGGTAATGAAACAATGGAGCCAAGAACTGGTGAGCCATCAGCTTTAATTCTAGCTTGCACTCGGCGGGCAAGCAAAAACACACACTGGGCTCCAAAACCCACTCATTCAGTGCTCACAAAGCTACTGACTTATCCGAGTTTCCTAGAATCAAAGGGTTCTAGCTCACCAGACTTATTCACCTCTGTTTCCCATCTCCTCCTGCACAAACTCTGCACAAACTGGCTTCTTCCTCAGCACTCCACCGTGTTGGCTGCTTCTCCTTTCCTCCACATGGCCTTAATTTGCTTTCCTCTCTAATACCTCAGGAACCGAGAGAGAGATCAAGCTACTGGTCTCTCCCACTTTATATCGTAGAATCAAAACCTTTAATCCAATTATACAAACAAGGAAGTCTCTGTATAATGGGATTCCTCAGGAGAGTGTACCACCCTACATCATCCAATCAGTCAAGGGTGTGGGGAAGAGCTTACTCTTAAAACCAAGCCTTAGGCCATAACAACCTGGCCTGCTTACATTACAGCCTCTCCCCCACACCCATCCCAAGCATAAGGGCAAATAATATCACCTGGGTGATGGGCTTCCATGTGGGCAGCGCCATCTTTAACAAAGTGAGCATATTATATTTTATCTGCCCAACAGACCCTCAGTTGCATCACGAGAAAATAACAAACCAGCCCAAATTAAGGGATGTGTTCCCAAAGGAGCTGGCCAGAGCTCTTTACGAAGGGGGGGGGGGTCACGGGCGACAAAGGACGAGTAAGGCGCTGACCCTGACAGAGGTTCACTAAGGACCCATGACATGTGGACGCCGTGTGGCAGCGTCACGGACGGCCTCCCGGCTTAGAGGGCACGGGCACCCCCATGGGGTGCCAGGGACGTCTGACTGAGGCTGTACCGAGGCTCGTCCCCTGGTTTTGAGAACCAGGGTAAGAAAATGTCAGACGTTAGCACGTGAGGTGCCTGCGTGGGGGGACGTGAGAAGTCTCCGCTCCACAGGGACCACCCTTTTGGTAAGTCCCATGTTAGTTCAAAATAGAAAAGTTTAACAAGGAATTAAAAACCATTCCCCTCCCCCCGACCCGTCCCCCTGGAAGTCTCATGTGGGACCAGCCATCAAAGAGACAAAAGTCATTAAACCCTGACAGAAAGCCCTGAAGGCACGACCTCTTTTTCTGGGCGACGTTCAGCCTCACTGTGAGACGGGAAACCCTGCTCAGTCCCCCCCCACCCAGGGGGTCCCTACCCAGACACCCGAGTGAAACGCAAACACCCACCTCTTTTCTCTAGTTGGCAGAGAGATGGTGGCCCCTAATAAAAGATAAAACCTAGACAAGACCCTTGGGAACAAGAAAGGTCAGGTGTGTTGCCCCCTCAAGGGTCTGTGTGAGCCCTCACCTTAAATCTAAACACTTCGAGCAAAGAGCCTCAATATCCTGTTGGGTCCATGGAGGACGGGGCGAATCGTAACCCCGCCTCCTCGAGCCCCCCCCCCCCGGGAAGCATCTCACCCACTCAGGGTCCCCCATCTCTCAATCTGTAAAAATCTGCAGGAGAAGAGCCACTCTGGAAGCCCTGGTTCCCAAAGACGGCTGCGGATCTCAGGACCTCGGGTCCCTGCCGGACGACGTGGCCGTCACCGAGGGTGGCAGACCCCGGTCAGGTCAGTGCGCTGAGGGAAGTGTTCCGGAACACCCGGGTGCCAAGCAGCCAAGGAAGGTCAGTGCGTCCGCGACGCTGACTCCTGGCTCCCAGGGCTGCCCCCCGGTTCACGCTGAAGAGATGAAAATGATTTTGAAAACCGAGGCCAAAGGCCACAAGCATACATTTGCCTCAAGTTATTGACACGAGCGTGCCACGGACCTAGCCAATCAGAAAGTAATTTTATAAACACTGTTATTAAACAGGAGGGCAATTACGTTAAGTACTGGAAAAATGTCAGGGTCGGACACGAATTGGGTGGGTATCACATTTTATTTGACACTCGGTGGATCGATGACTCCGAGGAAATGTATTCAGAAATAACAGCGACGTGTCACCAACCTTCCAGCGAGAACTCCCCTCCGCAGAGCCCCCAAATTTAGAGAGAGAAATCACTTCTGACTTACTCAGTGGGCTAAGTACTGGGGCGCGCACTCCCAGCTCCTGATACACGCAGCGCGGAAGCAATTAAGGGTTCTGGGGTGAGCACGCGGACACGGTCTGCGGGAAAGACCCTGTTCCTTTCTGTCCTTGTCGACTGGGTGGAGCAGGGGTTCTGAAGCCACAGTGACTCACAGAAGGGGCCCCGCCGGGCAGCTAAGCAGTGATGCCTGTTTGTAATCTGGGAGGCCCCGAGGTCCCCACCATTTCAGATGCCTGCTGCTCACCTATCTGTGGTGGTCACCATAGTGGCCACTGCGTGAGTGCGCAGGGAAGGGGAGCAGAGGAGACTCCAAGCTGCCACCGTCCCCTGGAGGACATTTCCTGTAGCGCCTAATAATGGCCAGGTAGCTTCGTCCACCTCAGCAGGGTGTGGAGTGTGGCTCCCAGTGAACCCAGGTGGCCCCAGGCCACCCCAACCCCGTCCTAACAATGTCCGGGGAACACAGGTGGCAGAAACACGGAGCACGGGACGCAGGCATTGCGCCCCGAGCAGGAAGGGAGTGAGTGGCTGCTGCCCTGCTCCTTATGACGAGCAAACACAGGAAGAGACGGGGCTGCACTGGGCAGGGGACGTGGCCCAGCCTCCCTAGGGCTCCCCGGCCGGGAGCCCCGCCGTGAGAAACACCAGCACGCCGCAGGCTGGGCACCCGGACGTCCTGGCTCAGGCCGGTCAGCCACTGTCCGAACCCCCGTTTCTTCCTGTGGAAACTACGGGTTTGTCAGTCCGATCGCCTGAGTGGCCGGCAACTTATGAATCAGTGTTTCTTTGCTGTTTCTCCCCAGCCCCACAAGTTCAGTCTTTGACCAGTTTTTTCCCCCTAGTAGGTAATAAGGAGTTCATTTTCCCATGCCAGTTCATTGAAGGTCAATACGGTGGCCGATCAGAAGGAACACACCAATGAGGCTGATGTAATTCTCACCAAAAATACTGACATCCCCGTAAAGTTCAACAGCCTTCTTTTTAAAGCAACATGGTTATTTAATTTACTGTTTTCCAAAAGGAAGATACTCTTGTTCTTTTTTTTTTTTCTTTTTCTGACAGAGATAGAGACACTGAGAGGGGGACAGACAGAGAGGAAGGGACAGAGATGAGAAGCATCAGTTCTTCGTTGCAGTTCCTTAGTTGTTCATTGATCGCTTTCTCATATGTGCCTTGACTGGAGCAGACCGAGTGACCCCTTGCTCAAGCCAACAACCTTGGGCTTCTAAACAGTGAGCTTTGGACTCAACCAAGTGACCCCATGCTCAAGCCGGCAACCTCGGGCTTCGAACCTGGGTTCTCTGCCTCCGAGTCCAATGCTCTATCTACTGCGCCACCGCCTGGTCAGGCAAGATATTCTTCTTCTTATAAATATGATGTACACTCATTTATAAATACGTCTTTCTATACATACATATTACAAATGCTCTTATTTTTCTAAAGCAGTGGTTCTTAACCTTTTTTGAAATCGCTTCTGACTTACTTTTTTGAGGTACCGAACCCACCAGTTTCATATGCGCATTCACCGAACCCTTCTTTAGTGATAAATAAAATATGATTTTTTTCCCCAAATTCAAGACACAGGTATATGTTTTTTTACTGGTGCACAGAATGAGCCGTGCATGAACATCACCTTGCTCAAAGAACAAAACCAACAAAGTGCATGAACTCACAACAAATGACGGTATTACTTTATTCTGGCCTCCGCGGCAGAGGCTTCTCCGAACCCCTGAGACTGACTCATTGAACCCCTAGGGTTCCACAGAACCCAGGTTAAGAGCCACTGTTCTAAAGTAACACTTTCTTGGTAAATTAAGAAAAACGACATATTATTGACGTTCTTTCATATTTTCTTTTCCAAGAAGTTGACTTAGCAGACTAAGGGGGACCGACTCTTACTATCCCTATGTTGAAGTAAAAAACATACTATTTTTCAATTAGAACGTCGGATCTGCGCTTCGCTGGCCCGTGACAATGACTGGCAGAGAACAGCGACCTCTGGCCGACGTCATCACGTTCACTGAGATCACAGTGTGGTCGAAGGCGTGGTTTCCGTGGCTGCTGGGGTTCTCCAGGTGGATAATCACGCTCCCTCCCCACACCTGAACATTCTTTCTGCTTTCATTTTGCCTTAATTTCCCAGAAAACTGAGAAGGAAGTGGGAGGCCCTGGGCACTTGAATAATCTAGACAAGGATGTATCTGGTGGTTTCCAAAATTCTTTTTTATTTATTTATTTATTTAAAAAAACTTCTTTTTATTTTATTCATTTTAGAGAGGAGACACAGAGTGAGAGAGAGAGAGAGAGAGAGAAAGGGGGGAGGAGCTGGAAGCATCAACTCCCATATGTGCCTTGACCAGACCAGTGCAGGGTTTTGAACTGGCGACCTCAGTGTTCCCAGGTCGACGCCTTATCCACTGCGCCACCACAGGTCAGGTCTTTTTTATTTTTAAATGTTTTTGATTGATTGATTTTAGAGAGGGAAGAAGGGAGAGAGACAGAGAGACAGGAACATCAATATTCTCCTGTATGGGCTCTGAGCGGGGATGGAACCGTCAACCTCTGTGCTTTGGGACCATGCTCCAACCAACTGAGCCCTCCGGTCAGGGCTCAAAACTCTTTCCGTGGCTGGAGAGGTGCCTGGGCACAGGGACCTCTAGCCATCCAGCCATGATGGACGCTGGGGCAACCAGTTTTCCTTCTTTGTGGGGAGGGAGCCCTTGAGAGGCAGCTCCAGTGAGGAGGTTGGGCCCCTGGGGAGGCTCCTGCCGAGATGAGGGGCTGAGGGTCCCCCGTGTGTCCTGCTCTGCTGTGCACTGCTGGGGGACAGGCGGCCCAGACATGACGCCCCAGGACGCGGCTCAGAGTCTCCCTTGGCTTTTCAAGCCAGCAAATGGGTGGGACTTCCGCCAGTTCTGCCCTTGACAGGGGTTCCCCCTGAGCGTCCACGCCTGTGCCGGGCACTGCGCACGGAGCCCACCACGCCGGCACAGCAACGGCACCACTGAGCTCTCCCTGGGTACATTACGTGTGTGGTTTCATTCAGCGCACAGCGGATAACGGTGACCGTGAATTTAAAAACCAAGGCCACAGCCAGCAGCTCACCCGAGACCACGGAGGAGCCAGGCGTCAGGTGCAGGCATCCAGCCCCACACCCGTGCGCCTCCTCACCTACCTTCCTGCGTGTGACCAGAGGCAGAGGGACGTCCGAGCCGCTGAGCATGGCTGAGGCGGCGTCACCTAAGAGGCCTGTCACCTCTCAAGACAACCCTGCCCGGCCGCTGCTACCGGCCATTCTCGACAAGAGGAAGTACAAGCTGATCATGCCCAAGCGACCCGTCCGTTCCCAGAGCGTGCGTGGCTCCCATCACACGAGAGGACCGAGGCCCCGTGTCCTGTGGTCAGTCTGGGGACAGGAGACCTCAGAAAGGAAGAGCAGAGGTCAGGGCCCAAGGGAGACCACACCGGACACGTCAGGGGAACGGTGTACCTCTGGACCTTGGCAGGGGTGGTGGGCATACCAACCGTGTGACCAGTCCAGGGACTAGGGGTCTTCCAAGATGAAAGGCCCGACTGGCCAGTGGGAGACGGACCAGTGAGAGCTGTCTCCCTGTCACTTCCGGTCACAGACAGCCGGACACAGCCCCAGAACACCAGGGGGGCTCATCAAGAGGACCAGTCAGGCAAGATGGAAGGAGCAATCTTGGAAGGGCGGTGCCTTCTTCTATAGGAAGATTTTGTTTTTTTATTCCTTTTTTAGTTTAAAAAGAGAGAGAATATAGCACACGAAGTCTGCCTCGCCTCCCAGCCTCAGCTAACCTATGCAGTCATCCGACCAAAAAAAAAGTCGTTTCCTTAAATATTGCGCAGCCCACGGCGCACACGCCTCCTCTTCCCTCGCTCGGGAACGTGACTCCTTTTTAATTTTTTCCTTCCCCACACACCCCCATCTTTTTTGCAGCTTTGGAAAAAAAATAGATAATTATTTCAGTTAATTTCAAGCAAAAACAGTTCAAACTCCTCAGGGCTGAACAAGTATAATTTGCGGCTCCTCCTGACTTATTGTTGTGACTCGATGTGGGTTGATGATGAAAGTGGCAAACAGTCACCGTGTCTGCAAAAGGGCTGACGTGGCGGCTGACTGTCAGGGGGGAGACACCTAGACACCTGCCCCCCGTGACGGGGCCGGGACGGCACCGGAGCTCGGGGGGCCTGTCACCGCAGAATGCGCGGCTTTGACAAGGTGTTATCTAATTGTGTTTTTCAAAAGCCACGATACATACATCTTTTAACGTGTCACTTTGAGCGGCTGGAGAATTTCTTCTATTAAAAAAAGTACAAAGGAAAAATGAATGGCTTGCATTTTCTTTTCTCCGGTTCTCCCCCCCCCCTCCCCTCAACCCCCTTCTCCCTCTTCTCTGCAATTTCCTCCCTTCCCCTGCCCCTCCCCCCCAGGCTCTGCCCTTTCGCCGCCGTCATCCCGCGGAATCTATTTTGCTCTTTAGTCAAATTGGCTTTTATTTAAATGGTTGCCCGAAATAGCTCAGCCGCAGTCCGTTCTATAAGGAGAAAGCACAGACCGGCTTTGTTCCTGGTCCTGGTGGGGCTCAGCCCGGGGGGTGAGGGAGGCGGGGAACAGCCTTCCCCCGGGGGGTGGGGTGGGGTGGGGTGGGGTGGGGGCTCCGGGCTCCCGGCGTGGGAGGTGGGACCCTGCCTCGTCCTCCCTGACACTTGTCCCAGAGAACACGGAATCACACTGAAGACAGGTCTCCCCCGGCCCAGTCATGCGGAAGTGTCCGGGAAAGGGCAGTGAGGCCTCGGTGGAGGCCCCCACCCCACCCAACACTGCGCACCCAGCAACGAGTATGGAACGTCAACGACGCTCCACAGGGTTGGGATTCTGGGAGAGCCAGAGAGGGGACGCTATCCTCACAGCCTGCTTGGAGGAGGCAGCCGGAGGGACAAACAACCAGGGTCCAGCATGAACAGCAGGGGCCCCCGCAGCGGTGGGCGGTCACACGCCACGCCCAGTTGCTCACCGACACCCAGGAAGCCCGGCTTTCAGGTTGCGCGGTCAGAAAGCGGAGGCCAGACCTACAAGGCGGGTCCCCCGAGTCCTCCGGCTGGCTGGCCCAGCTTCACGGCCACGGCCCCACGAGGAGAACTGTTCTCTCTCTGCTGCGTCTCCCTTTCCCTGCATGCGCCCAGGGAGCACGCGACGCCGCCCAGCACACATGCGCGGTTCCCAGGTGACGGGTTTTCGGGACCCAGGACACAGAGGCTTCCAGGGGCATCCACACACCCACCCTGGCCCGCCCAGACTGCCCGGCCACCACACTGACTTAGATGTGACGTCTCGTTTCACTGCGCCTGATGCAGGTCCCCCTGGTGGTCTCAGCTCCTGAGCGAGAGAGACAGAGGGACGAGGGGAGGGAGGAAGCAGGCCAGCCGCTGCCTCCAGGGTGGACACCCCCCCACAGGAGTGCCTGGGCACAACCCGGCCCCCTTGGGCAAGCGGCACCTGGCCGCCCGGGGACACAGGGTCCTAATAACCTGGTCAGGGGAGTATTTCATCTGTCCCAGTCAGCGCCATGTGGCAAATCAGGGAATCGGTTACCAGTGACACAAAGGGGGCTGTGGCTGGTGACAGAGGAGGCTGGAGGCCGTGGGCTTCACCTTGAGTGCTGGACCGGACGGAGACCAACAGTTGGGCTCAGAGGCATTGCAGGCCAGGGCTTGGAGGTGTCCCCTAGACTAAGTGGGGACGGGCCTTGGGCCTGCCCCCAGGTGTCCCCGTGGGGTACCCACAGGCGCAGTGATGGTCACCTGCAGCTACTACCACATGCTCTGGGTGCTGGGCATGGGGACCACAGTGGCCCCGAGTACCGGCTATCGAATGCCCACTGAGGGCCTTCCGGGGAGATCGAGGGACCGGGCTCTTCTGAGTCACTAACTGGACGTGGGTGTGGACAGCGGTTGGGCAGCGCGGCTCACGTGACCCCCAGGAAGGCGCTGCACATGGCACGGGTGAGACAGAGAGAGGGGCTGCCAGGCAGTCTCTGATGCTGGCTTCTCTCTGGGGACAGGGGCGCGTCACTGCGTCCTGCCGGTTGCTGCTCCTCCCCAGAGTCTCTGGATTCTGCTTTGGAAGGTTCGCCCTAAGCCGCCGTCTGCTGCCCCGCAAGTGCTGTGAAGGTCTGCCAGGTCGGCAGAGCCCAGATCGCCAGACCGAGGCCACCTGGGAGGCCAGGGCAGCCTGGGCCAGTGACCGCCCTGGCTCTGCAAGCTTATCCCCAGCTCGGAGGCATGACGCTCCAGAGGGCGGTGGGGGCTGCAGAGGGTGGGGGAGACGGAACCAGCGAACGTCCGCGGTCAGCGAGCCCACCGCCGCTGAGGTCATAGCCAAGGCTGCCCTCGCCCGAGGAGGGGTCTCGCTTTGCCAAAGAGCCACAACAGGGTGTCTCCTGCCTGCTTGCCTGCCGTTTCACAAAGGGTCCATTCCAGAGAGCGGCCCCTCTGGGACCGGGGCCAGGCTGGGCTGTCTGCACAGCACGGACAGGAGCTCACCGGGCCAGCGGCACAGAAGGTTTGGGGATCCTGCCCTGAATCTCCTCCCATCTGGAGAACCAGGCGACTCAGCCGCGGGGCAGCAGATGGTCTTTCTGTCGTGGCTCACAGGGCCCTCCTGGTGACGGTCCTGAGTCGCCACGAGAGCCTTCCCGGGGTTTGCTGCCCGGGAGCCCCGTAAATCGGGGACTGGCCAGAATCGGATCTGACTCCAGAAAACAGAAAACAGAAAACAGGAGGGTGCCAGGAGCAGGAAGAGGAGAACGGGGAGGCGCAGGGTTGCAGCCGGACGCCACCACGCCCGGTCCCCCGCACCCACTGACAGCTGCAGGGATGTCTGACCAGTTAGCTCCCCGTCGTGACGTCCCTCCTGCCCCCAGAACACCCTCTGTGGCCCGACGGGCTGTTTCGGAGACACCTGAGCATGTGCACACGAAGGGAACGTTTCATGACGGGGCTAAGGCAGGGTCCGGCCCCCGCAACACGGGAGAGGATGCTGATGCTGACCACGGCGGCTCCCTAAGTAGTACAGACGCGAAGAAATCTCAGTGCCTAATAAACGCATTTCAAGCTTTTATACCTGTTTACTTTACACGTCCCTTAATACAGCAATTACTCAGGTAACACCTCGCTGAGAAACGTGATCTCTAGCAATCACTTACGAGAATTTGCTAAACACGGGCACGGTGGATGTGCCCATCACCCCGTCACCTCGACAGCCGTGAACAGGCTGGCGAACGGGGCTGGTGCGGTGGGGGTCGGGGTGGGGGTGGGGTGGGGTCCAGTTGATTTAATCTTTGGGTTGAGAAGAGGAAGGAAAAAAAAAAAAAAAGTACATAACCCAGAAGGTATTTGTGATGATGAGACATTTGCTTTTCATTTCCACAGCCAGTTAGGACTCACAAACATGAAAATCCATTACGGGACGGCACAGAAAGTGTGACCACGGCTCCTTCAGTCAATTAGCCGGAGCGAGCCGCCTGCCTGAAGACCTGCGTCGTCGGCTCACGAAAGTAAAGACGTTCGGGGAGACGGGCAACGGCGTCCCAGGAGGCCGGGCCTCATCCCAGCGGGGCCTCACTCCTAAAATGAGGCCCCCACCGAAGAAGAAAGAGACAAGACAAGTGATGAACTTGCCAGAAGGGGGCTGGGGATCCCACCACATTCCCGGGGTGCCGGGCTGCCCCAGGTTTATCTACACGGTCCCCCCAAGTTCTCTGGAACCCGTGGTGTCCCCTCCACACCTTAGGTCACAGCCGGGGATGCTGCGTCCCAGAGAGGACGATGCTATTTTTTGTTTGGCGGGGGAGTTGGGTGCCTCGTGACTCCTGCGTGGAAATCACCGGGCCGCGCCGTCCTCTGATTGTGGTCTTTCCTCGCGAGGCTCGGGAATAATCACACTGCTAGATACACTCACTGACACCTATAAATAAAGGTGATCAGACCAGCGGAACTTTGTTTGGGAGCAAGCCGGGTTCGCTGTGAGACAGTAGAGCTTCAATGTTAATATGAAAATAAATACTTAGATGTACCGACATTCAAACCCTTTCCATGGCTGCGGGAGACAGCTTTCCGAAGGGCGCTGGGGAAGTCAGTTAACGCGGAAAAGGAGTCCTGAAGGGCGCCAGCCGCCCCTCTCTGAGAGGTGTGTGTGTTTCTCTTCTGTTTTAGTAAAATTACAGTTTGTGGTGGGAAGCCCCACACAGCCCGTTTTCTCTCAAGTAGCAACAGCCACCCCCGAACGCTGGCTGAGACGCAAACGGCGGGTCCCTAGGGAACAGCTGGCCAGAGTGCTGGGGGACAGTCTGGGAGAGGAGGAAGCACTGTGCTGTCCAGAGGCCCGCCCGAGCACCTTCACCCTGACCTCTGCCTTTGCAAGAAGCACGGCCTCTCCTCCCTGGGTAGCTATCTGCTGCTGGCTTGGGTTCTCTGTCACCAGACGGGTGTCTTTGCCTCTCTGCGCTGAACCCCTGCTGTCAGCAGTGACGCCCCCGGTCTGGGAAGCGGTACAGGCTCCGGGTCTGTGCCTTGCTGGGCCTGTCGCTGAGCGGTGAGTGAGGCTCAGGACTCACCCGCCTCCTTCCACGGGCAACACCTGCACCTGCCAGCGACCTGGTGGTGGTGTGTGGGGGTTCATCCACTCCTCCCTCCTGACAGCAGCCAGCCCCCGCTCAGACAGCTGGCCAGCCGAGAGGCTTTGCGTGTAAGTGCCAGCATAGGAAGAGCCACGGAAAACAAACACTAGACTCGGATGGTCCTTGGAGACACTCCAGTCTGAGCCTCGTGTGCTGCGGCTGGGAGCCTGGGCGGGAGAGAAGAGGAGAGGAGCGGAGAGGCGCTCTGAATGGCCCCTCTGGGGTCTCCGCCCTCGGGGGGGGCTGAATGTAGGAAGGGGCGCCTGCCCCCAGCTCTGCAGGGGGACCAGAGGCAGCAGGCCGAGCTCACGGCAGAGGCAGGATAGGAGTTTCAAGTCCAGCGACCTCCCTGGACAGTCCCACGGAGTCGGCACAGAAACCCGAGAACTGGAAGCTCTTGCTGCCCCCAAACCAAAGGCGGAGAGAGGGATGTGGGGCAGAAAGCCGTGCCGAAGGTCACTGGAGCCACAGCGAGATTCGCATGTCACCCGCTGTCCAGGGCCAGGACACCAGGGCCCCCGGGGACACGGGCTGAACCGCGAGCGACCCAGGGAGAGACCCCAACCTCGCCCTGTCCGTCACGCCTCGGGGCCTCTCCACATGTCCTCACCTCAGCGGTACCAGAATTTCCCGACTTCTACAGAATTTCCTCTTCTGACGTTCACTTTACGTCTCCCAGAGGCGCCGTCAGACCCGCACGTAGCCCAGGAACGCCGACAGCGAGGAGCGCGTCCCACGGGGGAAGCCGTGAGCCCAGCGCAGTAGCTCCGGCCACAGGCAGCGCCCGAAAGGCTCCGGGACCTCGCTCGGCCCTTCTCCCTTGGGGTTGACACCCGAGACCAGCCCTCGCCGGGAAGGCGTTGTGGGCTGAGCTGCCCCACACGGGCCATTCCTTCCCAGCTCAGTCCGAGAGGTCAGAGGGAGTCACAAGCGGTCCGCGTCCCAGGCTTCTGTGGGCGGCGAGGACGCCGGGAACTGCGAGGAAACCCCGGTGCGTGCTCGTGCCCACCCTGGGGACCGCGGCGGCAGTCCTCCCACGGCCTCGCCGCTCCCTTCTGGCTGGCCTTCGGTCCAGCATCTCCTTCCGAGGCACCAACGCCCTGGTCCTACTGCTGACCACTGGAGCAGGACGCTCGGCTGCCTCCGTGTCTCAGGAGAGCCTGGGCTTGGGGCTGGGCCGGGCGCTCCTGCCCTGGGGATGCCCGCCGTCAGGTACAGCCTGCTTATCCCACGAGGGCGCTGTCCACCGAGCGGCCATGATGGCTGTGGGGCTGGGACGGGGCGGGGGGAGCGTGCTCTCCCTTGGACCCCGCCTCGCAGGTACACCTGCCACTCGTTTAGAACACAGCTGCTATCCAAGGAGCTCCCAGGAGGCCACGTGCTGCTGGTGGGTGGAGGCGAGATGCCCTCCCCGCGGACGCCCCCGGGAGGGGGCAGAGGGTCGGCCACACGTGGGAGAGCCACACAGGCACCAGGGGACGCCCACACGGCAGTAAACAGAGGGACCCTCCGAATGCACCAGTGACAGAAACAGCTTCAACTTAACCTCGGGAACCTCAGTGCGAGCCAGGCTGCAGACACGTCGGGAACAAGCAGGTCCGGCCAGGGTCCTGGCTCAGGGGGCTCCCCCTGCCCTTCTGAAGGGATGCACCCCGCTTGTGCCCCCCCCAGTGGTGGACGGGGCTCTCCCCCAGAATGCAGCCACCGAAAACCCAACCTCGTTCCTTAGCTCTGGGAGGGAGCTCTCCAGGCTGGGAGGCTGAAGACCGATCGCTCGATTGACAATCAAGGGCAGGAGTGGCGGGGGGCCGGACGAGGCTGCCCAGCTCAGTCAGCCAAGACCCTTACCTTCTGCCTGGAGCTGCTACACCCGCTTCGCCCGCAGTAGATGCCAGGCGCCCTTGGGGGAGGGCAGGGGTGGAGGGTGGGGGTAGGCAGGGCCTCTGGTGACGGGAGGCAGAGGACGCACCTGCCGGTGGCCATTGAGAAGCACGGATGATGGGCGAGTAACGCCAGCCGATCCCGACGGAGCCGGGACAGCAGCGCAGGCCGGCGCGTGCTGTTAGCTTTCAGCGTCCCCGAAAGCCTTCCGAGAACACATCTCTCATCGGGTGTCTCTGAAGGTTGGATGTCTTGAAATCCACAGAGGACGGAGGTGCACATCTCCGCTGAGACCCTGCGACCAGCGAAACTGCTCGCTCGCTCGCACACGGAAGGGGGAGAGGGAAGCACCCCCCCCTCCCACCCCCCACAACTAAGGAACGGCGTTTAATTGGATTTCTGCTTCGTAGTGGGAACGGCGGGTCTGCAAAAGTCTGGAAGCAAAAGAAAAATCTTTTCTCAAAACATGCGAGGACGGAGCTCTGTGACGGCCCCACAGCAGGAGACATCTTTTCTTTTCTTTTTTTGGTTGTTGTGCGAGAGCCCGTCCCAGAATAAGACAGAGTGAGGCAGTCGCCACGTGCTGATTTATATCACCGCAAATCAGCTTTCCCATACTTTAAATTAATTTTAATTGAATCTCATCCTCTTGACTTTCATTTACTTTTAAATGAGTTTCCGCCGTGGAGTTCAGAACGCAGCCGACTCGGCGTGCCTTGACAGGCTTTAGCGTTTTGATCGTAGATTATTATGTAATGTTGACAAATGTGTCTCGGACCCGCAGTGCCGCGTATTAAACGCCACGTCACGCCCGCCCGCGGCGTGCTCGATGCACACGGCGTCTTCCAGGTAGGCAGAAAAAGAAGCAGGAAAAGAAATAAAAAAGAAAAGAAAAAGAAAAGCAGACGGCGTTAAACATGTGATTAATTTTCCAGAAGGTCCGATGGCCTCAAGAAGTGATGGCAAATAGTTTACCCGTTTACGACCGTCCTCTGGAAGCTGGCTAGCCAGGGAGAGGCTTCTCAGGAACGACCTTCAGTCTTGGGAATGAGACCCAGGGCAGAAGGAGCAAAGGAAGGAAGGGAAGGAGGACGGGAGGGCGTGGCCTTTCCCCGCACAGGTCCCCCTAAGGAGCCTGAAGTGAGGCCTCACCTGCCCGAGTCACCTCACTACCCGCCGGGGCCCAGTCTCTGGGCCGCCACCCCCGCCACCCCCAATTCTAGGAGAAAACACCCGCCTTCACTAAGCAAGTTCCAAGTGCGAGTACCCCAAGAGCATTTGGGTCGAGTTGTATATGGGGTACCCCCACACACACACCACGCCCCAGAAACCACCCCCCTTTCTATAAATTAGGGTAGCTCACTGGCCCACCAACGGCCGGCCTCTTCTCCTCTTAGAGGCATTATTTCAGGGCCTGCAGCCCGGAGACAATTGTTGGGGCCCCCCTGTGTCCTCTCCCCACTGGCCCAGAAAGGGCTGGAGACCCTCTCTCCCTGTGGCCCCCTTTGATGTGGCCTTGGCTTGCTGGGACACCTCACAATCATCACTCCCCAACTCTTGCCTTAGAAATTCTATTGAGAAGCTAAATTTTCCTTCCAACCATCAAGCCCAGGTCCCACCCCCCGCCCCCTCCATGGCACAGGTGGGACCCCGGCGGCTGAGAAAGGGTGCGAGGTTGACCCAAGGCCCACAGAGGCACTTGTGTGAGGACCCAGGCCATCGGACATTGGACCTGTGGAAGCTGTTGGTGGGAATAAGTTGTTTGCAACTGTCTCCTGACCAACACAGCCCCCCAGGAGGGGTACCCCCAGAGCTCGGGTTCCTTCTCTGCCATGTGGTGGGCACTCTGCCTGCTGCACTCGCCGCCGGCTCCCCGGGCTGCCGGACGGCACTGTGTCCCCAGCCCTCACCCAAAGCCTCTGGAGCTGAGAGTGAGTCTTTGCTGCCGGGTGTCTGCCACAACCCGAGCATGGCATCGCCCCACGAGGAATGTGACGTCCAGTACGACAGAGCCACTGGACCAAGGTTACACGGCCACAAGGGGAAGACTCAGGAGCCCAATCTCAGGTTAGTGGGTGCTGGAGCTGGTCTCCAAAATGACACCCGCAAGCAGGACAAGCCGTCCAGGACCTGATATCTCCCACTGGGTTCCCCGTGGAATCCCGGTGGACGATGAGCCAAGCCCCATTTTAGCCCCTGTCTGGTAGGAAGCACTCCAAACACCACGGCCGGAGTGACCGACCTCGACCTGCAGGGGTCCACGCTCCCCCCGCGGGGAGGTGGCCGGTTACCCCCACTGCGACGTTCCCGGAAGAGGCCAGCACTTCACGTGCTCGCAGGACGTGCACAGCAAGCAACACGGGGACCACCCGGTGTGGCCGCGGCTGAACGTCCGGCTTCCCTCCGGAAACTCCTCTCAGCAGCCACTGGGACGCTGGAGCTTCTGCCCTGTCCCCTGCGTCAGCAGAGCCTGACGGGAGGACAGGTGTCTCCCCACGCCACAGAACCCGGCACTTCCTCTCTGTGGGTGGTCAGAAAGTCCACCGTGAGACTGGGCGCCCTCCGCACCCAGAAGGAGCCAAGACAAGACGCAGGCAGGAGCCTGGGACTGCCACCAGCAATGAGCCTGAACAGGGAGACCTGAAGACACTTTTCTTTTTTTTAAGAGAGAGAGAGAGAAGTGTCAACACTCCACATGTCATTCTACTTCATTGTGTTATTTATTGCTTCTTGTAACTGCCCTGACTGGGGCTCAAACCGACGACTTCCAGGGTCCAACCAGAGCCCTCAGGATGGAGGTGGCGAACCCGGGGCTGAACATGAAACTCGGGCGCTTCCCCCCGGACACCACCCCATCCACTGTGCCACTGGCCAAGTTGGGCATTCGGCCACGGCTCAGAACCAGGTCCTGGACGCATGCGTCCCTCACCCGGGACGCAGCCAGGGCAGGAGGCAGAACGGGCCAGCTCTGTTTCCGGCAGCAGCCCGCACCGAGCCGGCCAAGGCCCCCCCCCCCACGAACGCACGGACCACAAAGCAACGTGGGGACCACCCGGCGTGGCCGTGGCTGAAGGTCCCTGCTTCCCTCTGGAAACCCCTCTCAGAAGCCACCTCTGGACTTAACAACAATTTGATTTAGAGGGCCAATGTCACCGCCTATAACGAGGACCCTGTTATTGGTTGAAGTCTGGGTAACAGCGGGGGCGGGGAGGGCGGGGAGCGCTGACTGGTCGGACGGCACAAAAGCCTCACTTGTCCCTGGTGGCGGGGGCCCCGCATCCGGGACCTCTCAGAACTCCTGTGTAACCATATCTGTTTTAAAGAAGAGTGATTCATCTCCCCCCACCCCTCGCCTGCGTTCGGGCTGCCCCCACCCCACCCCACCCCACCCCACCCCGGGAAACTTGACTCTGATTTTAATGAGCTTGAATTGGAATGGCCTTTGAGAAGTCGCCGCATTTGAAAAGATGGAACATTAAATTTTGTAATGATGTAAAACATCTTCAATTCTTGACAGGACAATGGTGGTTATTGTACTTTATGAGCCCATGGGCGATTCAAAGGTCACTTTGTATATGACTCCACAGACAAGGGGCCGCGCGGAATGAAAATTAGGTTACGTGCGATCAGCTTTATTATTAATCAGGCAAAAATGGATTTTTAACATTTTTCTAATGAGCCGCAGAGAAAGAGAAAACACTGGAATGTACAAACGACAACAGAAGGAAAGAGAATGACCCCCCCACAGCGTCCCCCTCCCCCCGGCCGTACAGGGCGCCCCCCGATGGCCACCCAGTCTCGGGAAGAAATCGCGTTCTGTTCTTGGCGTTATAAAATAACGAGACGCCCGCTGCTGGGACTGTAATTTACTGCCTCCGTCCTCCGTGTATAACTGACTAATGACCTGGTCCCAGGACACATGCGTGTCCCCGGGCCCCCGGAACGTCCGCGGCGGGGCCAGGCGGTGTCCCCGAGTCCGTGATAAATCCCGTGTCCCCGGGCTTTCGAACGCGGCTGTAAATACGGAGTTCAGACCCCAGCCTGGCACACGAGGCCTCTGCCAGGACGCCCATTTACGCAACAATCCCCGCCTCTCCCCACCTCCAGCCCCGTCTAATCTGTGTTTTTATTAAGCCTCTCTCTCTCTCTCTCTCTCTCTCTCTCTCTCTCTCTGCGAGGGGTTGGTGTTGAGGAGACGAGAATATGGAAGTAAAAGAGAATTTAAGAATATAAATAAGTAAAAGTTAAAAGGCTGGGCATGTTTTTTCATCTTTAATTTAAATCAAAAGGCAAATTTTTAAAGAATATTCTTTAGCCTGGCCCGGCGGTGGCACAGCGGATAGAGCGCGGACCTGGGATGCGGAAGACCCAGGTTTGAAACCCCAAGATCGCCAGCTTGAGCGCGGGATCACTGACATGACCTCATGGTCGCTGGCTTGAGCCCAAGGTCGCTGGCTTGAACAAGGGGTCACTCTCTCTGCTGGAGCCTCTGGTCAAGGCACATATCAGAAAGCAGTCAATGAACAACTAAGGTGCCGCAACGAAGAATTGATGCTTCTTGTCTCCTTTCCTGTCTGTCCCTCTCTCTGACTCTGTCTCTGTCACAAAAAAAAAAAAAAAGAATACTTTTTAGATTTTATTTATTGATTTTTAGAGAGAGGAGAGAAAGAGAGAGAAAAAGAAAAGCAGCAGGAAGCTTCAACTCATTGTAGTTGCTTCTAGTATGTGCCTTGACCAGGCAAGCCCGGGGCTTAGAACCGGCGACCTCAGCGCTCCAGGTTGACATTTTATCCGCTGTGCCACCACAGCTCAGGCCAGAAGGCTATTTTTTAAGGTACTCTTTGCGAAGCAGAGCAAGGTATCCATGCAATAAACAAGACTTCATCTCCCGCCTGACCAGGCAGTGGCGCAGTGGATAGAGCATCGGACTGGGATGTGGAAGACCCAGGTTCGAGACCCCGAGGTTGCCAGTTTGAGCGCGGGTCCATCTGGCTTGAGCAAAAGCTCACCAGCTTGGACCCAAAGTCGCTGGCTCCAGCAAGGGGTGGCTCGGCCCGTGGTCAAGGCACATGTGAGGAAGCAATCAATGAACAACTAAGGTGTCGCAATGAAAAACTGATGATTGATGCTTCTCACCTCTCTCCGTTCCTGTCTGTCTGTCCCTATCTATCCCTCTCTCTGACTCGCTCTCTGTCCCTGTAAAAATAAAAGAAAAATAAAAGAGATTATTCCAAGACTTTATCTCCCAAGCAAGTAAAATCAGATGGCAAGAGGTTCATTCAACAGGCAGCCCTAGGAGCATGAGCTTGGGGAAACTGAGGCAGGGTGTGCAGGCTCAGGGCACGCTAACTGAAGGGAGGACACCACTGCAGAAAGAGCCTTTGTCCGACCACAGGCCCCACAGGACAGCCGAGTCACTCAGAGCATCTCCAAGACAGGAGGCCGGGCCCACACAGCTGCAGACAGGCGGCTCGGCAGGAAATGAAGCCCACGGGTCTCACAAGCAGCCCCCGGGGAAGTACACCGTTGGCCCAGGGGACATGTGGGCACGAGGGTGGGTGGCGTGGGGCAGCAGGTCCCCATGAGTGTGGACAGAACCTGGTCATCCCTCCCACAGTCCCAGGTGTGAACATGGTCATGTGGACGCTCCTCCCAGGACAACCTGACCAGCAGATGGGCAGCTACCTGTGTCCCGGGAGGTGAGGGGAACGGGGAAAGAGGCTACAGTGGAACAGTGAGACCGAGACCCCCTGGGGTCACGGCTGGACGGGGGACACGCGGGGCCCGGTCAGGGCTCAGACTGTGCTGGACACAGAGGAGGCCGGGGAAAAAGACACAGCCCAAGGACACCTGTACCCTTTGCAGCCACATGGTTCTTGTCCCCATGACACCGAGTCTGCGCGGCTGCCGACCCTCCCCAGCCCCTGCGCCGCCCCCCCCCCGTAACCCCCCAGCCCAGCAGCCAGCGGCGTCCAGGTGCTGCCTCGAGGCTGCTGCCCTCCCGCGTCACCGCCAGGTCAGGACCACGGCCACTCTGTGGGTGGGGACGCAGGAGCCCGGTTCAGACGTCACGGAGGACTCCACGGCCGAGGCAGCAGGGCCTGTTGAGCTGGAGGCCGGGGGCCTGCCGTGACCGGAGTCCTTGTGTGACCTCTGGGGCCCTGGTCATCCCATAGCCTGTCCTCGTCCCCTCTTCCACCCGTTCTCTCCTCCTCGGGGCCTCGGGCCGTCCCAGGCCCGGCGTGTGCTCCCCAGCTCCCCCAGCCCACGCACTGGCCTCCTTCATGTCATCGCGTGGAAGTCCCCTCCTGGGCCTTATCTCTGTCCGCTCCCCGTGAGGCACAGCCCCGGCGGGTGGCCAGCCCCCTCCCCAAATTCCTCTTCAGCTCACCTCCCTGCAGTCTCACCAGCTGCGAACCAACCAGGTCATTTAACTCGGCGATGCTCCACCGCCCCCCAGAATGCGAGCCCCCCGAGGGTGGTGGGGAGTGGGTGCCTCTCTCCTCGACGCTGGCTCTCCAGTGCCCCAAGATGGACCCGGCACGCCGGGGGCCCCGGGAAGCCTCTGCCGTGTGGACACGGGCGACGGTGCTGCTCCCTCAGCCTCCCCGTCTCCCGGTGGCAGATGACGTCCACCTGGGCCAGTGGGACCACTCGGGGGTGCAGCCAGAGCACCGCCGCCCACTGAGATGTCCACTCCAAGCCGGGGCGGGGTCTCTTGGGGGAGGTGCCAAAGCAGAGGGGAACCGGCTCACGGGACCGGGGGCTGTGGCTGTGTCCTCGTGTCTACAAGAGAGGCCGGGGTCCAGAGACGCTCCCTCAGGGCCGCCCGTGACAAACAGGGAACAGACGAATGGGTCACGAACCAGTGACTTCGACCTCCCTTCCTCGGCGCAGACGACAGGCGTGGGCCGGCCGGGGCCGACCTCGGGGGCTGTGTAGCCGCGTCCCTGCGACGCCCACAGCCTTCCTGGTACCGCAGGACAAGCGCAGACCACACTGCACCTCAGTGTCCCACGTAACCCAGT
Organism: Rhynchonycteris naso; assembly: GCA_037038555.1. NCBI lineage: Eukaryota > Metazoa > Chordata > Mammalia > Chiroptera > Emballonuridae > Rhynchonycteris > Rhynchonycteris naso. Next base: position 1,482,916 of record CM073001.1, read on the forward strand.
AAACAGGACGGGACTCAGCAGGGGCCCCGAGGGGCGGTGCACTGCTTAGAGATATGCTGGCATTATTCGTGTACTTATTTATTCCTGTGTGTGTGTCCTCGGCCGCACACAGACACAGGCTCGGTCCCTGGCTCTGTCAGCACACTGTGACCTGGCCCATGGCGTAGGGGCTGCCAGCGGAAGCCCTCCTTCCACGGAAGCACCCTGCCCTGTATCTACAGAGACCAGGCAGCCCGGCAACAACACCTGTCTGACCGGAAGCTCCTGCTGATGGGGAAGTCCCGTCCCCACTGGACCTTTGGCAGCAGAGAGAGAGCTGGTCTCTGCTCTTGGGACCAAAAAGCCAGCCTCCCAGGCTCAGGGATAGCTGGGAAGTGGCAGGAAAGGGGGACGTTGGGCTTGGGTGCCGGACTCAGGGGCCTCCCCTGCAGAGAAAGCCACCTGGGACTCCTGCGTGTCCCCCAACCTCTGTTCATGCTGATCCCATCCTGGGGCCCGCTGCAAACCCACGCCACTGGATACAGAACGTCACGTGCAGCCGGGGTGGGGGGTGCGGTGGCAGAAAGCAGCCCTTCTCACTTGGGGAGCGGGGAGGGCGTGCGAGGTTGTTATAGTTCCCAGTTTCACCTTTTCAGATGGGGAAACAGATCCTGCGGCAGCGAGTAGGAAAGGTGGGCTATGCCTCTTGTCCCCCACAGCAGCCAGCAGGGCACAAGACACAAATAACAGAGCCACCAGGTGGGGAAGAAACACTAAAAAGAAATCGTCCAGAAATAGGTGCTTGCTGGAAAGCCATCTGCCCAGACAGGAACAGGGTCCTGGGAAGAGAGCGGAGCAGCCACGGTCCCTGACCCCCGCCCGGCCCCTCAGAGGGGCAGCATCTGCCCTCATGGTCCCCAGGGGATGGAGCTGTTGAGGGTGGGCTGACCCTGCCGCTGGTCAAGGTCAGCACAGGCTGGCTTGAGCGGCCACAGTCTGGACATTCACGAGTCCTTCCGCCAGCAGGCTCGACTCAGGCTCCCATGGGTTTGGGCCGAGTTTTCCACGTGACTTTGTTGTGTGGGACCGTTACGAGTCTGGGCTGGCCCAGCTCTCTGTCCATGGACCCCTTGTTGACGACGCAGACTCCTGAGCGCCCAGCCGGCCCGCTGGTGCCCACCACCCTCTCCAGGACGAACGCGTCTTCACCGAGCGCCCCTGGGGGAGTGAACAAAGGTAACACGCTAAGAGGGGAGAAGCCGAGAGGGAGAAAGTGGGGAAGGGGCTGTGGGTGGAGCTGCTGGTGTCAGCGTGGAGGCAGTGAGGAGTCCCGCCGGCCCAGTGGGAGGCCCCCTCTGAGGACAGGGGGCACAGCCAACCGCTTGTCCATGGGGTGTGTTGGGATAACTCCTGGAAATGAGAGGGTGTCTCCGGGGAGGGTCGCTGGGCATGACCCCCTCCGTGACTCAGACCCGACAGGCAGCCCCACAGCCGCCCAATGGGCACCGTCCGCCACACCCGCGATGTTCACGGCCCGTTCGCCTGAGAGGCGCCCCGTCTTTGAGGCACGTCACCACACCAAAGGGGCTGTACTGATTGACAGGTCAGAAATATAGGTTTTTGCCGCGTTTCCTCAGCCCTTAAAAACGGAGACAATTACTCCCTGACTAGTCCCCGCCGGCCGACCCAACGGAGACGGGCACACGCAGCTCCCGGGGGAGCTGAAATCTGCTTCGGGAAGCAACAAGTCCTTTGTGCTGTTGACAACAGTTATTACAATTAATTCATTTTGTGATGGGTACTTGTGTAGCGTGACAAGGTGTTATTTTACCTCCGTAAAAGTTAAGGCGGTAAGAACCTGCACACGCAGGGCGGCTCAGGCTCGCCGCCACTCACAGGGGTGGGGGAGAGGCTGCCGTCACCGTGGGCAGGCGCCCGCCGCCCGCCACAGGCTGGTTTGCATGCTGGCGAGGACGGGTGTGCTGGGCTCCTCGGCCGGATGTGTCTGCCTCCCCACTCCCTACCTAGCCTTCCTGCAAAGAGTCTCATAAAGGCGTGAGCTCCCAAGGTGACGTGACTTAGAGGTGAGCGGGGGCTGGGGGGTCCACAGCACACAGCACAAGCTGGGTGGTACACCTTGTCTCACAAGCTGTCCCTCTTCATCCAGCCTGGAGTCACACTTGACAACCTGGACGCCAGGATTCCTCAACCCTGGAACTATTAACAATTGGGCCAGACGTTCTTGGTGGGCTGGCCTGTGTATTGTAGGGTGCCTAGCGGCCCCGCCCGCGGCCTCCACCCAGATGCCAGGAGTACCCGATGTCTGCACGGACCGCCACACGTCCCCTGGACAGGAAAGTCAGGCAGGGTCGAAGACCCCTGCTGCACACAGGGCCTCGGGCTGTTTGTTACGCAGCTGGTGGAAGGGGATCACGCAGCTGGTAGAAGGGGTCACGCGGCTGGTAGAAGGAGGTCACGCAGCTGGAAGAAGGGGGTCACGCGGCTGGAAGAAGGAGGTCACGCAGCTGGTAGAAGGGGTCACGCAGCTGGTAGAAGGGGTCACGCGGCTGGTAGAAGGGGTCACGCAGCTGGTAGAAGGGGGTAACACAGCTGGTAGAAGGGGGTCACGCGGCTGGTAGAAGGGGTCACGCGGCTGGAAGAAGGAGGTCAAGCGGCTGGAAGAAGGGGGTCACGCAGCTGGAAGAAGGGGGTTACGTAGTTGATAGAAGGTTCTAGAACCCGTCTGAAGCTCTCTGAGCCCACCTGACCGACGGAGGAGCACAGGCAGATGGTGACCCTTTCCATCCACACAACCCGGCGTGACGTGTCCGCCCTGGAAGGCCACAGACGGGAATGGGGCGAGCCAGGAACAAACACCCTCTTGTTTCTTTCCTTAATTTTACTAACCCTGTTGATCACCTTCTCAGAATCAATCGCACATTTTAAATGAAAACTAATGGCTGCTCCTAAGCGAGTCGATAACGGCTTCTTTGCCTTTCTTTAAAAAGTAAAAAAAAAAAAAAAAAAAGTTCTGTGTAATCAAAATCCTTCTCTCTGCTCCCATCAATCCAATTTTAATATAATTCAATATCTTATAAAGAGAATCCTCTTGGCACAGAACAACGTTGTGAAAAAAAATGCAAGAGCTCGCATGGCTTCTAAGACCTTGGAGGAGGAAAGGCTGTCCCCCCCGCCACCCCAACCCACCCCGGCCCGTCAGCCCCGGGACCCCCGGGCGCTCCCTCTGACTCCTTGCCGTCTCAGGGGCTGCTTGTCCCTATTAAGTCTGAAGAAAAGGTTTACTCATTTAATGGTCCTAAAACCAAAATGCTGCCTATCACACAATTGCCATTTTATCTCTTTAAACTCGCCTGGCTTGACGTTTTTAAAAGGGCACAAGCAGAAAACCCTTCTATAATACCCAATTTGTACATCTGCGGCTTCCCTCCAACCGGCATGGGCGCCATATGTTTTTAATTATTGTAACGGCCCTGAAGAACCTGTTCGTGGGGAAACACACGGTCCTCCCCTCCCCGGCTGTGTCATCGAAACAGTCTGGGCAGAAAACGTCTGGCTGGAGGGAGTGACGGCCAAAGGCCTCAGGTCCCAGTCACCCGGTCACTGACCTCTGGGAGCTCCGGCCCCGGGGTCCTACCCACGAGGCGGGACCTGCTCCCTTTTCCCTGACATTGGTCATTGGTCCCACGGCACTCGGCTCAGCGGGACCTTCGAAGACATGATCCGTGGTCTCTGGTGAGGCCAGGCATGGCCAGAGCCCGCCAGGGCGAGGAGGAGGCTGACCCATGCTATCCTGGTCGGACCCTGGCTGCCTTCCCCGCTGGGGGCCCCCGCACCCCCACGCTTCCCGACCTGGCCCCAGGGAACAATGGCAAGGCGAGGGGTCAGGATGTTTGAGGCCCCCCCTCACGTTGGAGGGAAAAGAGGACAGTCTCCCCCACGGTTCCCCGAGGTTGAGAAGTGACTGACGCAGAGTCCTAAGCAGGACTGATGCTCAGCAGGGACCTAGGGTGACCCAACAACTTTGCGTCACTTGTGGAGAGGTGAGGACACAGAGGGGTCGGGGAGAGACCTGCTCAGGCCAAGGGCAAGGCCAGGAGGGTCACATGGAGCACAGCCCGACCGCCGCCCAGGCTCCCAGGTGCATCTGTGACTGGCGTCTTTACTTGGAACGGCCCCGTCGTCCCCCAGACCGAGAGGGCCGTCTGTCTGTATGTGTGTGGCTGGCTGGCGTGTCCTTGGTGCATCTCCAACAGAGATTAAAGGCAGCAGAGGGGTCCCCCGCAACCCCTGCAGTGACCACTGCCTGGCGCTGACCCTCAGCTCCCTCTACGACTTGCCAGCTCTACCTCGTGGGGTTCCCACGAGGAGTCAATGAAAGAATGTCACCTGCATTGTCCTCTGTAAGGTGCCCAGCGCAGGAGGGGACCCTGTGCACGGCAGCCATTTCCTATTTCAAAGTAACCTTGGCAGACGGAGGGGCAGCCCCGAAAACAACGTCCAGCCGCTGAAGCCAACGGGGGGCATTCCTTGGGCGTGGGGGACGATCCGGGGTGAAACAGCCACTTCCTCAAACGTCAGAGCCAAGATGCTGGGCTTGGTAAGGACAAAACGTCAGTCCCGGCCGGTTTCTGGGTCACTGCCCACCCGCGTCCAGAGGGCAAGCGGATCCCACTGAGCTGCTTGGAAGTGTCTGTGTGCTCTCTCCCGCTGGTCGGTGTTAGCTTCCAAGTGCGACTCTCTGATATTTTGTTACCTTGGTTATTTCGGGCACAGCTTGCTACCCATGAGAAAAGTGGGTAACGCAGCTGACGACCCATCACAACTGTCTAGAGAGCGTGCGCTCTCCGCCAGGCTCGGGGCTCCGGAGGGGACAGTGCGTCTCAGGGGAGTCCTTGCCCCGAGGCTGCCGGACAGTCACCCCCACACCCCGTGCAGCTGAGGGAGTCGAGGCACAGAGCCATGGGGGCAAGAGGGGGGCAGAAAGTTTTCCAACTTGAGTAGAAAAATAACCCTGATGTTGTTGTCTCCTGACATCTTTGGCCTCACTTCCCTGATCTCTAAGGCGGGTTCCGACAGCAGGTGAGTTGGGTGGGGCAGTGTGGCCGGGACCCCGCGTGGCTGGAGGCCAACGGGCATCCCATGAAGATGGCCAGTCACCGGGCGCCCTCCTGCCCGGCTGACCAGAGACACTCCTCCCACGCCAACCCAGCCTCCCTCCTGTGTGACGAGCTCGCTTCCTGGGTCAGCAGGCGTGACCGGCATTGGTGCGGCCAGCCCCTCCCCTGGAGGAGGGAGGAAGTCCCAGGTCCAGACCTGGCCGTCAACGGCACCTCAGAAGCCCAAGAGGAAGCTCACCCGCAAGTTAAGAATAAAGTGGGGTGCTACGAGGTCCCCAGCCTGGAGGGGCTTCTCTTCCCCTTTTGGCAAGAGGAAGATCAGATGACCACCCTCCTCTGAGCCGTCAGCAGTGACCTCTGGACTCAACAAATAGCCAGGGCGTCGTTCTGGCCCCCGGGGGGACAAGGTGGTCACAGGGTCCGCCCCTCAAGAAAACAGGGGGCCCGTAATGCTGTCATCCCCACAGTGACTGTCTCCCCAGCCCAGGCCCGCTGCCCAGCGAGCCCAGCCGGCCGGTCGGGCAAAGATGCTTCCTCGTTCTCAGCTCCGAGAAGAATTGCTCCCATTACTGGGCTCCCATCTGCACCCCGAACAGGCAGAGCGGGGAGGGGCGTAAAACACCGAGTTCCCACAGACAACATCTGTCTCAGTGCAAACAATGGACCATTATCTTGTAAATAATTCTGATTAAGCGGCTGCATCTCCCTCTGAAACTGGTGGAGGGACCTAGGGAGGAGCAAGGTCACCCAGGCCCGCCCGGGGTTCCTCGGGACCCCTCATCCCTGCAGCCGCCCTGCCCGGCCTCCAGCCAGCCCCAGGCCCCTCTCCAGAGCCACCTCCCACACACAGCCTGTTGGAAACCCACTGTCAGGGCTAAGAGCTGTGACGTCACACCCCGCTCCCCTCAGGGGAATCCAGGTGTTCACCTTGAGGCCCTCAACAATGCCCCCCTGTGATCTAAAACCAACTGCCCTGCCTGCGACTTGGAGACAAGAGGTGGACCCCCAAGTTCCCACGTAAAGGAAGGTACAGAAATTCCGTTGCCGCCGCCCGAGGTGTTAACACCTCACGGGGAACCCTCCGCCTCGTTAGAAACAGGAGCCCACGGCTGTTTTCCGCTCCCACGGGGTCCCTGGGATGGGAGGAACCCCACGGCCCTCGCCTGACGTGTCCACACGGGCCAGGACGGCGGGTGCGGACCCTGCTGATTCCGCACTGACTCACCCCCTCGGCAAGGTCTCCGTGGGGTCCGAGTTTTCATGGGAGGTCTGCCCGGGGCCTGCATGGCCACAGAAGCCCTAAAATAAGTGCAAGGTGGGCGACTCGTCCTCGTCCAACTCACTCCCTCTTGTCGTTCTGCTCCCTGGAGGGGGCACGAGGTAACACAGGTCCACCAAGTCACAGTCAACCCAACGCGAAGCCGAGGGCATGAGAGGTGCGTGCTGGGAGCTGGCACGTTCTGGCCCAGAGGAGGGACTTCCAGCAACAGCGGCATTGAGCGGGCCACCGCCACTCCGAGGCTGGGAGGTGGGAAGGTCACAGGTGAGGAAAAGGCTGTGACCCTGACGTGTCCTGCGCCTGCCCGAGGCATGCGGGATGGGGCGCGGTCCGGGAGGGGGGGTCTCCTCTGGGTATCACCGGGTAGAGGGACTCCCAAGAGGGTCTACTGCCCCAGGAGAAGCTTCCAGCCCGAGGGACACTGGACGATCTCCTCAGGATCGGTTAAGGACTTCGGAAAACACCCCTCGTGAAAACAGCAGCGCTCAAGCTCAGCCGCGGACACGGGAGGTCAACAAGGGGAAGGAAGAGATGTCAAAGGTGTCTTTGCACCTCCATGGGTCCCAAAGTCGAATTTCATTGATGCCCTCTTTAAAGTCTATTATCATCTACATCTATATCATCTACATCTATATCATCTATATCTAATCTATGTCCTCTATACCTATATCATCTACACCTAATCTATACCATCTATATCTAATCTACATCTATATCATCTATATTATCTCTATATATGTCTATCTGTATCTATATCTATCTGGAACAATGTCCAGAATTAGAAACCAATCACTGCTCTTCTTATGACAGGATGAAAATGTCCTCCTCACGAGGCGAGTGTCCACAGGCTCCCCGCCCCCGTAACAGGAACCCGTCCTGTCCAAACCGAAATCCCGTGTGTTCACACGTTCCCTGCGGGAAGGCCCACCTGGGGCCCACCTCCGGGGCCCTGTGGAGTGAGTGTTTCACGGGGACGCCAGCTCTGACCAGACCCTAGAGGGTCATCTGAAAAGTTTAAGGCTAGAAGAGATCATGAATCCCCTAGAGTGTGAGACCCGGGATGGGGGGGGGATGTCTTCCACGTGCCCCCTCCTTTGCCTAGTGGGGAATCGCGCCCCAAAAGAACAGGCTGTCCGAGCTCTCTGGAGCTCAGTGACTGTCTCTTAACCTCGTGTCAGCCTGTCCCTGAGCTGGGTGACCGTGCCTGTCTCAGTATTCAGTCGCTGAATGTGCTTCCGTTCTGGACTCTCCAGACCGGTGACCTTGGACAGTGCACCAGGGGTGTGAAAGCTCTTTGGCTGACCCTGGCCAGTTGCTCAGTGGTAGAACGTCGGTCTAATGTGTGGAAGTCCCGGGTTTGATTCCCAGCCAGGGCACACAGGAGTAGCGCCCATCTGCTTCTCCACCTTCCCCCTCTCCTTTCTCTCTCTCTCTCTCTCTCTCTCTTCCCCTCGCACAGCCATGACTTGATCAGTTTGAGTGCATCAGCCTTGGGCGCTGAGGATGGCTCCATGGAGCCTTCGCACCAGGTGCTAAAAACAGCTCAGTTGCGAGCATGGCCCCAGATGGGCAGGGCATCGGCCCCAAACAGGAGTCGCTTGCTGGGTAGATCCTGGTAGAAGCGCATGTGGGAGTCTGTTTCTTTATCTCCCCTCCTCTCACTTGAAAAAGAAGAAAAAGAAAAGAAAGAAAGAACACTCTTGGGCCAAGGGGTCCCCACTTATGTGGACTGGGCTGATGCTTCACCCCCCACTTCCATTCCCTGGCTGGCCAGTGACCTCTCATTTCTCTCTGGTCAAAATGTTTGGCCACAGGGCCTAATGAGGGCTACAGAGCTGGTGGAGAAGTTCCCAGCTTCACCCTGAGAGCTGAGGTGAGCTGCACGCGGAGCCCTGGGGGCGGTTCTCAGAGACACTGAGCCCCATGCCAGAGGGACGGCCGCTCCTACTAGACACCTGTGCCAGCTCCCGCCCTCCACCCGGCCCCCTTGGGCTCAGCTCCCTGTCTTACACCTCCTGGGCTCTCCGCCCTGAACCCTGGTCCCCGTCTCAGGGTTAGCTTTGGGAGACTCGACTAGGTCCGCCACAGCGTCCCAGGAGACTGCGAAGACGCAAGGACCCTCCTTGACCAGGAAGAGCCTCTACCGCCTACCCAGCAGCACCCACCCGCAGCCGTGCCCTGGGCCTGCGCACCTGGGCGTGGGGCGTGGCCCGTGTCTGCGCTCGGCCTGCGCACCTGGGCGTGGGGCGTGGCCCGTGTCTGCCCTGGGCCTGCGCACCTGAGCGTGGGGCGTGGCCCGTGTCTGCCCTGGGCCTGCGCACCTGGGCGTGGGGCGTGCCCCGTGTCTGCCCTGGGCCTGCGCACCTGGGCGTGGAGCGTGGGGCGTGGCCCGTGTCTGCACTCGGCCTGCGCACCTGGGCGTGGGGCGTGGCCCGTGTCTGCCCTGGGCCTGCGCACCTGAGCGTGGGGCGTGGCCCGTGTCTGCCCTGGGCCTGCGCACCTGGGCGTGGGGCGTGGCCCGTGTCTGCCCTGGGCCTGCGCACCTGGGCGTGGAGCGTGGGGCGTGGCCCGTGTCTGCGCTCGGCCCCACAGCCCCCAGGACACGCACACAAACACTTGAGTCAGACCGAGAAAACCAACTGTTCCTCCTAGAAAAAGAGCAATAATTTGTTAAATTAATTGCAAATTTTCTTTGCTCGCTTGGTTGCTTTTTCTCCTTTTATGTGGATAATTGAGAGCATACTATGTTAATTTGACAACCACGGAAGTTCAGAAAGAAAACTTAACCCTGTGAGGGTGTGTGTGCATGTGTGTGTGTGTGTGTGTGTGTGTGAGACCGGTCTATGGGTGTGCATGTGCATGTGTGTGTGTGACCAGTCTATGGGTGTGCCTATGGGTGTATGTATGTGTGTGACTGGTCTATGGGTGTGCGTGTGTGTGACCAGTCTGTGGGCGGCTCTGGTCAACTCCACACACAGCGACATCGGGCTGCAGGGACCGCCGGCCGTGTCCCGCACAGCTATGTTTGGGCGCACGAACAGATATTTTCGTAGCGAGTAGCTGTGCCGGGGGCCCCACCCCCCGCGTGATAGTACCCAGTCTCCCCAGGAGGTGGGACGAGCCGGCGCACAGACGGGGGCGCTGCTGCGTGGTCAGTGGTGTGTCTTTGAGATAAAGTGCAGCTCTCCAACTTGAGACCCGTACTTGAGAACAGCTGAGTTTTATCGGAGAGAACCCGGCCTGCCCCCCGCACGCGTCCTAAGGAAGTGGGCGTGAACACTCTGTCCCTCTCCCCCCCTCGCACTGCCACCTCCTTGAGGCTGTGCCCCCAACTGCACAGGAGCCCCCCCTGTCCCCTTGGGCCAGATGGCCATCCCCACTTGGGGAGGATGAATCTAGGCTGCACATCTGAAGGTAGATCCAATCCAACAGGTGATGCTTGTGGTTACCCCAAATCTCAGCCCAAACAGATGGGGCTTGTCATAATTTGGGGGTGGTGTAGGAAACAGAACTGCCCCCCACACACACACACACAGAGCTGTGAAGAGAGCCAGCTTCTCGCAGAGCATGAGTGCACTCGGCCCCACCCAGCAGGCAGGATGCTCCCCAGACCGCGTGGAGGTGAGCGGGCATCTGAGGAGGTGGGTGGGAAGCTAGGGTGGGCTGTGGGGGGGGAGCAGGCTAGGGGGATGCTGAAATGAGGGGCCGGGACTCCGCTCACAGACTGAGACCAGCAGGCTCTCTCTTAGCTGAGAGGGTCCCCCCAGGGGCAGGACCTTGGGACTGTGCCCTGTTTGGGAGCAGAATCACGTGGAGACCGGCCAGGGAGCGGGCGGCGTGGAAGGAAGAGAGAGCAGCAGAGACCTGGGTCAGGGGCTCCAGGGAGCCTCCCCGCCGGAGTCGGGGGGTTGGCACCCCACAGCGTACCCTCTCTCCCCAAGGCCCGGCCACTCACGCTGCTCCGGAGCCCTGAGCCCACCCCTACCCTACAGGCAAGGCTAGTACCCTAGGGTCAGCAAGGGTCCCCAGGATGCAGAGAGCCTGACAGGTGACCAGCGCCCAGGACCAGCTTTACAACACTCCTGAGCAGAGACCTTCAACAGAACCCTCTCCTCTTGCCCACCCATGTCCAGAGGGGGCTTGAGGGGGCACCAGTCTAAACAGAGGGGGGTGGTGGTGCTCCCTCCTTGGAGGCTGCAAATGGAGCTTCTTAAACCAAGCGGGGCTTCGGGCCTCGGCCTCTCCTCACAGAGGTGCCAGGTACCCGTAGAACCCAAGGACGTGAGGCCAGCCCCGGGGAGCCACCAGGTGAGGGGGTGAGATGGCAGGGGAGGGCACAGGTGAATTCTGCCTGGCACAGAACCCACTCTCTGAGGCAGCCTGCACACTCTGGGCCTCCATGTCCCCTTCCCCCACAGGGCCCAGGAGCAGTCGGGGTTTGGACGCGTGGAAGTCACATAACCCAGGGAGATAGATTCTCCTGTGCTGTCCGGCTCTCCCCACCCGCCTGAGCTACCCCCACCCCCCAAGATCGCGAGGTCCTTTACACACGTGCACGCTTGTGAACTGGTACCTGGGGGGGTCCCGAAAAGATGGTAGAAATGCAACGAGTCCCCCCAGCAAGCAGCCCCCGGCACAGCAGCACCCCCGGGCGGGGGCAGCGAGCAGGACGTGAGGGGCACGGGGTGGGGCGGGGGTGTCATCGAACGAATTAACATAATGACTCACAAACGGGACTGCTGTCTTACCGCGTTTTTATTGGCAACACCAAGATAAGTTATGAAGCATTTTAGTAACTGTTTTACATTCCATTCGTAAGTGACCTAACTTTGTAACTCAGCACACAGCACACTTAAAAGATACAGTTTGACACTTGTTCAGAAAGCGACAATTATTACAACGGACATGCCTTCGTTACCAGGAACACGTTCACATACCTCCTAACCCCGGGCACCTTCACTCGGTGCCAGAGCCCCCTGACCGCCCGACCTGCGCCTGCATGTATTTGCTTTGGCCACACCCGTGGCTACCCACTGCGGACGGGAAGTCAAGGTGCCATCCCGTTCCTGGTTCCCGTGGCCACCCGGCGACGTTACACTAGCAACGTTACTGTTTAAAGACTAGGGAGGAGGGGCGACTGCACTGTTCCGAATTCTTCTAAAGTGTTACAAAGCACGAGGCACTGAGACATGGGACCACATCGGGGCCACCCAGAGAAGCTGCCAGGGGCTGGCATCGTCGGACCCCCTCACACGATACCCTCCCCACTCCCGGGCGAGCTTTTCACGGGCGTTGGTCCCTCGGGAGGCCCGGGTGGGAGGGAGCCCTATCCCGTGCACGTCACCAGCCCCGACAACCCGTAACTAACCAGGGAACAGATGGGGCTTCACTACCCATTCTGCAGGGGGCGTGCCGCGTGTGTGTACACATACCTACGCCAACCGCAATTACTTATTCAACACGCCTACGTGTAACGTGTCTTCTCTTGACTTTACGCCAGTATCGGGCTTGCGAGAGCCAGCGGCGGAGGAGCAGGGGACGCAAGGGCAAGTCCAGCTAGACCCACTAGGAACGGGGGTGTCACTTACCTGCAAGAAAATGCGCAGATTCATTAAATGAGCCGGGAACCGCGTGGGCTACTAGAGCGATCTGAAAGTCAGGGCAGGGCCCCGCCCCCCCTGTGGAAGGGACTAAGGACAGGGACGCTATCTTGACAGAAACCGCCCCCCACCCCCGTCGCTGGTGACAGCAACAACAGGGTGTGTGATCAGAGCGGGCTGGCAATTAGGCAGGGAGGTGCTGCTGATCCCTGCTAAGTAACAGGATAAACCTGGGCTTTGCACACGACATCTGAATATAAAAACGAGGACGGGCCAGCTCCCTTCAGCCGCCGGGCTGCGGCCTGGGTCTGAGTGGCCATCAGTGCCCACCGGCCCTTTCGATTCAGCCGCCCACAGCGGGGGAAGCTCAGCTCGGGAAACCGGCCCCGGCTTGTGACAGTGTTGGGGTTGCCCTGCTCTGGCTCGTGGAGGGGTGACCGAGGCTGGAGGGGTGACCGAGCCTGCAGGTGGGGGTTTGACAACACTCAGCCTTCTCTCCCTCCCTCACAGTCTGAAGTGATGACCAGGGAGAAGTGTGTGTGTGTCAGTGTGTGTGAGAATGTGTTTATTCCTGTGTGTGTGAGCACGTGTGACCGGGAGTGTGAGTGAGCACATGCGTGTGTGCATGTGTGTGTATGTGCACGTGTGTGTGTACTGAACCAGAGTCCTGCTGCCCCTGGGCTTGGTCCTGGGCAGCAGGGTCATCCTGTCCAAAGAGAACATGGACACCGTGGCCGAAAGGGAAGCCAGCGACCTCCTCTCTGCACCGGGGGCTCTGTGGGTTCAGGCAGCCGCCAAGGGAAGGAACACAAACGAGGCCACGTGTCACCAGGGTCTACCGACTTGTTTGCTCTGCAGGGTGGGGTGACCATCTGGCAGACAACGGCAGCCATACCCCAGCCCCCAGCTCTGCAGAGCGGACAACACCACGCCCTCGACACTCAGTTTAAAGGGAGTGCAGGGCCGAGGAGGAGGAGGAGAGGGCGACCGGGGAGGCCCGTCTTCAGGGGCCACCCTCCGTCCACGCTCCGCATGATGTCAGGTGTGGGCAGAGCCGGCCCAGACGACAAGCTTCTGTCGAGGACCCTGGGGACAAACCCTATGCTCTGTCCCATCAGGCAGCCGGCAGGGCAGGGCAGGGCAGGGCAGGCGGAATGGGGCAGTGATCTGCACTAACTTACAGGATCTGTTCTTGGTCTTTGGGACAAGCCAAACGGTCCCCACCCACCCCCGCTGGGATCTGGCATCAGGGCCTGGACACAGTCACTGGGCATAAGCTGATCAGGGAAGTCGGCGGCCCACCTGGGGACGATTGTGTCACACAAAGAGTGTGATGGGAAAGTGGGCTTCACCCACCCTCTGGGCAGCCCGTCCAGAGGGCCCTCAGCTCGCCCAGAGGAGGAGGTGAAGGATGGGGCCCGCTGGCTGGACGGAAAGCACGCAGCTCCCAAGACAAGAGCCCGCGGTCAGGCGCCTGGGCCCCTCACACCTGGAGGACTCACGCTGTGTTTCTCTTCCCTGAAATCACCTCCCTTCCTCAGGGCCACACCCTGGACCTGAGGGTCGGCCACAAGACCACAGACATGCCAGCTGCCCCGAGCTGTGTGGCCCCCGCCGCATGAGCTCCACAGATACAAGCTGTGCTCACGGCCTTCACGCGCCCTGGACGCTGCGCCCCTGGGAATCACTAACGGACCACAGACCTCAGCCATCGCTGGTCAGGCACAGAGGAGGGGACTTACCTCCAGCCCTGGAGCGTGCACCTTCTGCCGAGGGCAGAAATGGGTGGAAGCTAAATGGGGTGCTCCCTCAGATGGGCTCTCATCACAGAACCACCAGAGCTGCTCTCCCAAAGCTAACTGTGCCACAGCCCAAGAAATGGCTGTCACTGGGCTGGCGCAGCCGGCCGCCAAAGGAGGTCACCGGCATCCCCGGGACGCCGATGCACAGGAAGGTTTATGCTTCTCAGCGCTGAGGGGACAACTGCTACCGGCAGACATCTGGACACGGCGTCCTCACGTGCACGGTCCCCTCCACTCTCAATATCAAGCCCCCACAGAGAGGCACCCTACACTCGCTCTGTCTGTCCCCCTCCCAGTCCGTCCACCCACGAGGAACCTGAGCTCTCACTGGGCAGGTGCACCCCAGAGCCAAGACGGACCCCCACCTTTCGTCCGCTGCCCGATGGGGCGGCTCTGGAACCGGTGCTGGGACTCGGCCGGTTCGCACGGGCTCGGCAGAACCAGTACCTAACGTTTTGTTGAGGTCGGTGACCAGCGGTTAAAATGGCACCTGTCATCAGGGCACCTCTCTAAGGTGGGCGCCTGGGCAGCTGCCCCACGTGGCCATCCCACGTTGACATTCCTCACTCTTCTGTAACGTTTATCTGCGCAACAGCGTGTGCTAAGCGCCCACAGTCACGGTCATTCCGTCCACGGGCGGAAAACACGTCAGGTGTGGGCGCCCATCCAGAAGCCACGTGGGAATCTCTTAAATAACAGTTCCATTATTTTTTCTTGCCCGGTATTATTTAATATTTTTTCATGAGTATTTTAAAACTCTTTCTTTTCACGTTATCTAGTGTTGTGTACCTCTTTTATTGTTCTTCTTTAAGCATTAAATGCTTGGAATAATAAAGTACCTTTCAGAATGTCATTATTTTTATACTTAAAAATGGTCCTTAGGGCAGAGAACTGGTTGCTAGATTATCTGAATCCCTACACAGCTGCGAGGGACTCTGCGTCAGGGCGGACGCCGCCCTGGGAGTCCCCGATGCTCGGGCAGAGACGTGGCCCCGCAGGGACAGCGCCCCCGGCCACCTGGTACACAGCATCCCATGCTCTCAGCACCTGTGGCATCTCTGGTCTTGCCATTCAACAGCCCGGGGGTGCCCTGCGGCTGCCGGGGGACAGGGCGTTGTCATTCACAGTGACACAACACCCTTGACATCAGAGCAGGGGTGGCAACCCCGCGGCCCGTTCTGGAAGCTCCAGACAAATCAGAGCCCAGCCAGTTGATTCGCTCGTGGCCGATGGCCTCCGTGGCGCGGCCCAGCTCCCAGGGACTGCAGGCCACAGGGGCGGCTCTCTGGCCTCTGAAGCAAAGAGTAGCCAGCTCTGTGCTGGGCCGGTGGCCAGTAGGCGTTTTCAGAGTGCTGTGCTGAGAGAGCGCGGGTGGGGGTGAGGGTGGGGGTGGGGGGCTTGGAGGATGGAGGTCACACGTTAGGAGGGCTGAGCGTGGCTGTCCGGGCTCACGTCATCACGTGTTTTAGAACACGTGAGGCAGGAGTGTCGATGGACCCAACCTCATTTATTCACTTATCTCTTTAGAAAGGGGATCCCGGCTGTCCCCTCGCTGTGAGGGAACCCTTTGTCTCAGACTCAGCCACTCTGTGGGTCGGACAAGCCAGTCTCCCTGTAACCCGAGAGAACAAATTGTGGAATTGGGGGCTACTGCTATGAGGGATCCTGCCTTCTCTTTTGCTTCTTCCCAAGCCCGGGGCAGGACAGGGCAGGGGGTCATGAGGTCCAGGAGCACAAGGGCCCATGCCCGTGACAGGCATGTTGACGGGCTCTCCAGGCATGGCCTGGCTTCCCCGCCTGCTGGTGGCTGCAGAGTGGAGCTGCAGACAGCAAGCAGCCAGGCCACTGCCCTGCCCTCCACACAGCCTGAACTCCTGCCCATCAGCCTGGCCCCTGGGCTCTGCAGAGGACACAGGGCAACTCTGTTCGCCAGACTCAGCCCATGCCGGCCCCAGCCCCGGCCTCGGGCTTTCAGGGCATGCAGGGAGGGTAGTCTGCGTGCTCTCCACATCCACAGGGCCGCGAGCCTGCACATGGCCAGCCCCCGAAGCCGTGCAGACTGGCCTGTGTCCTCAGCACGCTCTCGGGTCTCCAGGCCACTGGCTGGCCCAACAATTCATCAGATTTTTCCGACTGGACAATGGGGGTATCCAGTCATGCTGCTGACCGCCCTGTTCCCTGGGGAAAGAGCTTGTGAAAACCCAAGCACTGGCTCTCCACAAGCTACAACAGGCTGACTGGCCTCTCTCCTCCGGCTCGCCCTGCATCACAGTGAGCCACGCTGGCCAGGGGCCCAGGCCCCTGACCCCGAGGAAGGCGGGACATGAGATGTGAAAGTTAGGAAGCCCCCGGGAGCGGGCTTACCACACGATCGTCACCCTCAGGCTCAGGGTCGGAAGCCCCCCACCCTCAGCTCTGCGGGGTGTCCGCTTGATCTGAGCGAGGTGTGTAGATGGACTGCGTCCACGAGGATGGAAACAGATGGACCCGTGCCCCTCTTGCAAGCCTGTTTCTCGGGGCGTCGGAGCAGAGACCTGGGTTTACCATCCAGACAGAATCAGCGCCCAGACGCTCCGAGATGAGAAGGAGCGGGCGGCACCCTTGCGCTCGGCACAGACCAGGCCTCGAGCCGGCCGGCCCGTGTGGAGCCTGTGCGTGCTCCGAGTGGGGGTGAGGGGAGGGACCCCCTGTCGGGGATGTTTGATTTCTGTGCCAACATCACGCCTGCCCTTGCAAAGTCAAGCCAACGGGGGTGAGGATGGGGTCAGAGTCTCCAGCGATCGCATATGCTGCTCACAGTGTTAGGAACAGGAGGGGTGGGACTGGGAGGAAGCACCCTGGGGTCCATGCCGCAGCCCTGGGGTCTAAGCTTTCCTGCCAGACCTAAGTAGCTCTGAGGGAGTTCACATGCATGGCCCTCCCAGGCTCCGGGGCACCATGGCAGCCAGGAAGGACACGGGGCCACCTGGAGGGGGAGGGGGGACAAGAACAAGAATGGGGTCAGGACTAGAAGACGAGGGGGCATCCCCACCCCGCCCAGGGGGACACATGGGGCAACGAGGGGCGTGAACCACAGAGCCCTGTTCTCTGAGCAGGCGACTCCCGGCAGGGGAGCGCTGGCCTCTCTCCCCAAGGGAGACACGGACCCTTGCCTGGGGAGGCCACCGGGACGCCGTGAGCCTTCCCCTCTTGGAGAGAGGGCGCAGCTTCATCCAGGCTCGGCTGCCCAGGGACCTAAAGGCCGGCGGAGCAAAAGGTTCTACACACTCCCAGGAACGGCGAGGGGGAGCCGTGAGCTGCTGTCTGGGCAGGGGTGGGCAGTGCCCAGGGGCATCCGCTCGGAGGGAAGGGGCTCAGAGACAGTGCAGGCTCCCGTACGCCCCCCACCCTCCCCTGGTGCCAAAGGACACCATTGGGCCAGCTTCCTCCCAGGCAGGCAGCTTCCCCAGGCCCTGATTGGATGGTGAGAAAATTAATAGGGGTAATGTGAGCTCATTTCAATAATAATGAACGGGCTAATGTGCCAGGGTTTGATCTCTTCTGATGCATCCCTTCCTGGCAGGAACTAGGGTCCTACTTAGGTAATTTTGAAAGGACCGAAAATAGACTTTTTAATAAAATCTCCAAACAACAACAACAGAAAAATGAAGACACCCCAATCACAAACTGAAAACAGCAATGAAAAAAAAAAAAATTGAAACGTTGCTACCCCAGAAAAAAAGGGAAAAAAAATTGGACGGACATAAAACCCTTTTCTGCTTCTTTTAAATATTGTTTTTACCAGCTTCAAAAGTAATGAATTGCGTGGCTAAAAATAGAGCCGGGGTGCCGGGTAATGGGGCCGGCGAACCGTGCGGCGATGGGAGCTGTCAATATTTTTTGCAGCTGTCAGAAATCCATTTAGTAATTTCTGACGATTCAAAAAATATTTCTGACTGCTTGATCCAGTTTCTGGGGAATTAGGTAAGGATGGAGGAGAAGAGAAATATATCAGTTTAAATCATGAGCTGAGTCCAGCTCCCGAATCCCACGGTGTGTGTAAGGAATGACGGGGTTCAGAGGTTAAAAAATACTCCTTCCGCCCTTTCTTCCTCCCTTCCCTCCTTCCCTCCCTCCCTCCCGACCTCCCTCCTTCCTTTCTGCCTCTCTTCCCCCTTTCTCAACACGTGAAGTCAGTCACAGAAGCCCATTCACAGACAGCAGACAGACAGACGGAGGGCCCCGCGTCACTGGTCCCTGGCGAGGTTATTTGGGGCTGAGATTCTGTCGGGAGAGAGCCTTCCCAGGAAGACGCTGAGAGCCGAGAGAAGGACTCCAACCCGCCGAGCCCACCTCCCATTCCTCTGACCCCATCCGAGGCCCTCGCGTGGACTGTTCCTTTCTTAAGATCTGCAATTACTCGGCGGGAGGAGCAACCATATTCTCCAAGGAGGTCAAGAAGGACTGGCCGGCTAACCCAGGCGGGTGGGCAGGGCTCCTAGACACACACACACACACACAGCACGGGCACCAGGGATGGCACGGGGCACGCCTCTCCTCAGCGCAGCAGACAAGGTGGGGGTGGGGGCGGGGGGGGGCAGAGACGCACAGAAAGGAACAGCAGGACAGAAGGCCAGAGTCATAGTCATTGCTGCTCGCTATGTCTTAAGGATGAGCCGCCATCAGCCCGCAGCCGCCTCCCTGATCGGGGGGGTGGGGGCCGCCGGACTTCCAGCTTGCGGTTAGTACCCTCTCAGCCCGCCTAAGGAAAGTTCCAGAAAGCAGGTTTGGCTTAGCAGAGCGGCAAGCAACATCTTTAGGCAGCATCTTAGGCGTACGTTAAAAATACTGAAAAGTTTGCAAGTTACCATGTCTCCCTTCCCCGCACACGCGTGTGTGTGCGTGCGTGTGCGTGTGAGCGTGTTCTCCCCCCTCCCTTCGAGATCAGAATTAAAAGCAGAGGAGTAGAGGAGGAGTTCTCCCTGGGAGACGCGCCCCCACTGTCCAGGCTGGGGGGGGGGAGGTCAGGCCTCCCCAGGTCACTGCAGTGCGGACAGGGGCGCAGCGGATGAGGCTCTAAACGCCCCCGCACGAGGCCGACTCCCGTGACTGTCTGCTGTGTCTGCAGCTTCGCTGGGGCCTCTTTCACGGTCAGTTCAAAATCTGCTAATGCGCGTGTCTATCCTGTTTTGTTTTCTTAAAGAAACACGCACGACTCAGCACGGATGTTTTGGGAAATAAAGCCAGAGAAGAGGGCGCTAGAACTTACCGCACAAGTCCGGCCTCTTCACACATCCTGAACTGGCTGTGCCACCGGCAAGTCCGTTAAAGGCCGCCAAGCCGTCAGCGCTGTAGGCCCTGAGGACCGACAGCATGTTCACTGGCTTCTCCAGGCCCGGGGGCCCCCGCTCCGGCCTGGGGGGCAGGCCCGCCGAGGGGTCCTGGGCTGGAAGAAGGCCCGGGCTGTGCCACGGCTTCTCTGGTGCCTGGGGCAGAGGTGACACGAGTCCCTGGGCGGGCTGGGGCGGGGGGCCCGCGGGCAGCAGGCTGTCGCCACCGTCGCTGCTGCCGTCCTTGTTGAGGGCGGATGGCGGCTTCTGCGTCATCTCGGGCTCCGTCTCGATGTCCTCCTCCTCGTCGTCGTCCCCCTTGGTAGAGTCCACGTCCTCCGAGGAGGCGATGTCTGAGAGGTCGTCGGGCGTGTTCTTGTCTGCGGTGTCGGGGATCAGGATCGGGGCGTCACCTTCAGGGTGGGCCTTCCCGTCGGGCCCCCTGTTGGGGCCGGAACTGGGGGCTCCTCCCAAGCCCGCTGCCCCCGGGTAGACACCGAACTGCTTGTAGAAGTCTGACGGGAAGTTACAGAACGCGGGGTCCACGTGGCCAGGCCACGGGCCGCTCTTCTGTTCCCCCAGCACCTCTTTGGCCGGTCCCTGGGCCGTCTTCTCCGGGGCGGAGTCCAGCGGCCCCATCAAGCCGGCTAGGGTCATCTCCTTGTTCGACTGCAGCGAGGGCAACAGGGCCACCTTGCTGGCCTCCCGGACGTGCTCTTTGCAGTGGACGCTCATCCCCGCGGCGTGGTCTGTGCGTTTCGCTTTGCCCAGGTGGCTGGCCTGGAGGTGAAGGGCCAGGAGCTCCATGGACGACGTAGTGAAGGCACAGAAGAGGCAGCCGTGCCAGGCCACGCTGTCCTGCACCGTCACCTGGGAGCCCGGCAGGGGGGCAGCATCCGGCCGCACGGACAGGTCCAGGGGCTCGTACTGAGACTTCTCCGACTTCCTCAGGGCTGGCTTCCCGCCGCCTTTGTCCTCCCCGCTGTTGGCCCCGGGGGCCCTGGCGGAGGGGGGGTCCTTCGCATCTTTCTCCTTCTTCAGGGAGGTGAGCACGAAGCTGTTCATGAATGCCTGCAGGGACCCTTGGAAGTTCACGCCGTTGCTCACGATGCTCTGGTAGGCTCTTCCGATCTCGGAGAAGTGGGTACTCTTGGAAGGCAGGTCGGCGCCCTTCAGGGCGTCCGAAGGGGCCTCCGAAGACAGGCCGGCGGCGGCCTGGCCAGGGTGGTCCCCGGACGAGAGCGCTCCTGATGTCCACGGCTGCGAGGCAGGCCCACCTCTGTAGTCCACCCCGGGGAGGCCCTTGAAGGCGCCCCTCAGGATGTCCGGCCTGATGAACAGGGCCGCCTTGCTGGACAGCTCATCCCTGTGATCTTGGCTCGGTGGCTGTCCGGAGAGGGGCCCGGCTCCATTCTGTCGTTCCCGGTGGTGACGCTCTAAGTGGTACTTCAAGGATGCGGACTGGGTACCAGCGTAGTCACAGTGGGGACACTTGTAAGGCTTCTCACCTGCGGGGGTTTGGGGACAGGAGAGAAAGGGAGAGATGTCACTTAGGTACGGAAAACGAGGCTGGAAGGGTCTGTTCTCAGAGGCAAAGCAGCTCCCACTTCATAATCAGCCAGAGAACATCTGCGTACTCTTGGGCCTTCCTGACGATTCCGTACCGTGTGGGGGCCATTCAGGAATGACATACTATCCACACGCAATGAGCTATCGCTTTCTTTATGTCACGTGCGAAAAACGGCTGCAAGGTTCAAAAGCGATGATTACGAAAATCAAGCGTCATAATAATTTCAACCGCGGCCATCATTAAAAGTAGAAGTTTTTTTTTAAAAAAAAAACAAAACGGCGAAGTAACGTAACAAATGGCTGGTTGCAATATTTTGTGTATACAATGGCTCTAAAATTTGTTTAAATTATACACATGGAAACCATTTTTTAAACCTAAAAAATTTTACGGCCCTGTTACGCAAGACTGAAATGAATGATTTAAGCCTCGCTCTGCAGTAAATCATGGATATAATTAGCAAATGGCATGGAGCACGAGTAATTTATCATTATTTGGAGGGCACCACTCCAGACGGGCTCAGATAGCTACAGACCTACTGCATTGTTTCCAAATAAAGAACTATAAATACCGAGTCTATAAAATATTAATACCACTACAGCACGTTGTGGATTGCAGCACGTAAAAAAGAGCGTAGAGATTAAAGGAAAAAAAAAAAAAAGAAGCGGTCGATAAAACTTAAAAAAAGAAAATGAGTAATAAAAGGGTACAAAAGATACTTAGTTTCTGTGTTTGAAATTAACATTATCTACTGGTCTTAGTAGCACCTTAAATTAGTACTAATGGCCCACCAAATGCTCCAGTGGTAAAATGTGTAATTCACCTGTAACAACTGCTTTCCAGAGAATAAAAATAGCTTTAAGGGCCGTGTTTTAACTCAGAGAAGACTGTTTTGGTGAATTAAGTATTTACTTAAATTCACCACCCAACTTTCTATTGTTCTTTTATCCACGGAAGAGACGTCGGCCCGGGTGACGTGACCCGGCTGCACTGGGGGACAGAGAGGACAGTGAGGCTACACACACGTGGACTTCAACGACCTCGCAGAAATTTGTCAGCCACTTGGGGACGTGGGAGTGGAAATGCTCTCCAGGACGGTAGATGACCTGTGAGCTGGTCATAGTGCTGCCCGTCCACTCCCACAGTGATGTCTCTGAGCAAACCCCGTGTCCCCCATCCTGCCCCCGTCCCCTGTAAAGCTGACAACGAGGTCGCCGGTGAACTGTGAGTTCTGAAGACATCGTCCTGAGCCTGGGCTTGGCCGATACCAGGAGCCCCATCCTGTGAGCGTGGGCATTTGGGGGTGACGCCCTGGACGAGTGGAGGACTTGGTGACCAGGAAGACCGGCAGTTCTGGTCCGAGCAGCGGATTCCACTTCACCTCCAGATGGAGTGCCGTGCGCCCCTCCCTCAGCAGCTCGGGGCCAGCCCTCGGGCTGGGAAGGGCTCTCAGCGGGATGGGCACAGTGGCTCTGACTGAACCACTGCCGGGGACATAGGGGACACCATCCCTCTGACGTCCAGGCTCGTGGCTTCAGGCGCCATGTCCACTTGCTGGACTCAGTCCCGTGGGAGGCCCAGACTCACTTCAACCACTGCTGGTTTTGGACATCTCGCCAGACGGAGACCAGGACACCTGGCAGGGACAGGTGCTGTGGACAGAGCCAGCCTGGGAGTCGGCCGTCTGCTGGAGCAGAGACAGCCCGAGGCAGCGGGAGCGGGGTAGACCGGGTAACAGGGGAGCTTGGTGAGGAGCTTGGGGTCCAGCTGCTAGGTCAGCAGGCACCTGGGGCCTGGGGTGTGGCCTGCAGGTACTGGGCAGGACACGGGCTGCATTTCAGAGATGCACCTGGGGACAATTCAGCACATCTCAATCATGAATCAAATCGGGGTTTGCGGCCGCATCCCAGCCTTCACCGCGGCAGCTGCAGGAGGGACCACGTGAGCTGTGCCCCCAGGCACGTGGGGGGGGGCGTGGGGCTGCGTGGGCACATTTCCAAGGGACGTGGCTCTTTACCCAGGCTGAGCATCAGAACCTCCAAGGCAGAGTGAGCTCCTACCCTGGTGCCCGAGGTCTGGGGTGGGGCCTGAGCGGGCATGTCCCCAGCATCCTGCCAGTCCTGACGCAGAGAAGGGAAAGAGCATGCTTCGGAAAACCAAGATGGAGTTCCCTGAAGTGTCTCAGACACCTAGACCCACCCCCACCTGCAGAAACTCTGCCTGTTGGCCCAGCGTGCAGCCTGGGCACCAGGGGCTCTTCCCAGAGGGCGCATGGCAGCTCTGAAGCCCAGGGACACCTGGGCACACACACATCCCACCATACCCCACATGCTCACACACGCACACATCCCACCATACCCCACATGCTCACACACACACACACATCCCACCATACCCCACATGCTCACACACACACACATCCTACCATACCCCACATGCTCACACACAGACACATCCCACCATACCCCACATGCTCACACACACACACACACATCCCACCATACCCCACATGCTCACACACGCACACATCCCACCATACCCCACATGCTCACACACACACACACACACACACACACATCCCACCATACCCCACATGCTCACACACACACATCCCACCATACCCCACATGCTCACACACACACATCCCACCATACCTCACATGCTCACACACGCACACACATCCCACCATACCTCACATGCTCACACACACACACATCCCACCATACCCCACATGCTCACACACACACATCCCACCATACCCCACATGCTCACACACACTCACACACATCCCACCATACCCCACATGCTCTCACACACACACACATCCCACCATACCCCACATGCTCACACACGCACACACATCCCACCATACCCCACATGCTCACACACGCACACACATCCCACCATACCCCACATGCTCACACACGCACACACATCCCACCATACCCCACATGCTCACACACACACACATCCCACCATACCCCACATGCTCACACACACACATCCCACCATACCTCACATGCTCACACATGCACACACATCCCACCATACCCCACATGCTCACACACACACATCCCACCATACCCCACATGCTCACACACACACATCCCACCATACCCCACATGCTCACACACGCACACACATCCCACCATACCCCACATGCTCACACACGCACACACATCCCACCATACCCCGCATGCTCACACACGCACACACATCCCACCATACCCCGCATGCTCACACACGCACACACATCCCACCATACCTCGCATGCTCACACACACACACATCCCACCATACCCCGCATGCTCACACACACACACACATCCCACCATACCCCACATGCTCACACACACACATCCCACCATACCCCACATGCTCACACACACACACATCCCACCATACCCCACATGCTCACACACACACATCCCACCATACCTCACATGCTCACACACACACACACATCCCACCATACCCCACATGCTCACACACACACACACATCCCACCATACCCCACATGCTCACACACACACACATCCCACCATACCTCACATGCTCACACACACACACATCCCACCATACCCCACATGCTCACACACACACACATCCCACCATACCCCACATGCTCACACACACAAACATCCCACCATACCCCACATGCTCACACACACACACACATCCCACCATACCCCACATGCTCACACACACACACACATCCCACCATACCCCACATGCTCACACACACACATCCCACCATACCCCACATGCTCACACACACACACACATCCCACCATACCCCACATGCTCACACACACACACACATCCCACCATACCCCACATGCTCACACACACACACATCCCACCATACCCCACATGCTCACACACACACACACATCCCACCATACCCCACATGCTCACACACACACATCCCACCATACCTCACATGCTCACACACGCACACATCCCACCATACCGCACATGCTCACACACACACACACATCCCACCATACCCCACATGCTCACACACACACATCCCACCATACCCCACATGCTCACACACACACACACACACATCCCACCATACCTCACATGCTCACACACGCACACACATCCCACCATACCCCACATGCTCACACACACACATCCCACCATACCTCACATGCTCACACACACACATCCCACCATACCTCACATGCTCACACACGCACACACATCCCACCATACCCCACATGCTCACACACACACATCCCACCATACCTCACATACTCACACACACACACATCCCACCATACCCCACATGCTCACACACACATCCCACCATACCCCACATGCTCACACACATACATCCCACCATACCCCACATGCTCACACACACACACACATCCCACCATACCCCACATGCTCACACACACACATCCCACCATACCCCACATGCTCACACACGCACACATCCCACCATACCCCACATGCTCACACACACACACACACACACACACATCCCACCATACCCCACATGCTCACACACACACATCCCACCATACCCCACATGCTCACACACGCACACACATCCCACCATACCTCACATGCTCACACACGCACACACATCCCACCATACCTCACATGCTCACACACACACACATCCCACCATACCCCACATGCTCACACACACACATCCCACCATACCCCACATGCTCACACACACTCACACACATCCCACCATACCCCACATGCTCTCACACACACACACATCCCACCATACCTCACATGCTCACACACGCACACACATCCCACCATACCCCACATGCTCACACACACACACATCCCACCATACCCCACATGCTCACACACGCACACACATCCCACCATACCTCACATGCTCACACACACACACATCCCACCATACCCCACATGCTCACACACACACATCCCACCATACCTCACATGCTCACACATGCACACACATCCCACCATACCCCACATGCTCACACACACACATCCCACCATACCCCACATGCTCACACACACACATCCCACCATACCCCACATGCTCACACACACACATCCCACCATACCCCACATGCTCACACACGCACACACATCCCACCATACCCCACATGCTCACACACGCACACACATCCCACCATACCCCGCATGCTCACACACGCACACACATCCCACCATACCTCACATGCTCACACACACACACATCCCACCATACCCCACATGCTCACACACACACACACATCCCACCATACCCCACATGCTCACACACACACATCCCACCATACCTCACATGCTCACACACACACACATCCCACCATACCCCACATGCTCACACACACACATCCCACCATACCTCACATGCTCACACACGCACACATCCCACCATACCCCACATGCTCACACACACACACACATCCCACCATACCCCACATGCTCACACACACACACATCCCACCATACCCCACATGCTCACACACACACACACACACATCCCACCATACCCCACATGCTCACACACACACACATCCCACCATACCCCACATGCTCACACACACACACATCCCACCATACCCCACATGCTCACACACACACACACATCCCACCATACCCCACATGCTCACACACACACACACATCCCACCATACCCCACATGCTCACACACACACATCCCACCATACCTCACATGCTCACACACACACACACATCCCACCATACCCCACATGCTCACACACACACACACATCCCACCATACCCCACATGCTCACACACACACACATCCCACCATACCCCACATGCTCACACACACACACACATCCCACCATACCCCACATGCTCACACACACACATCCCACCATACCTCATATGCTCACACACGCACACATCCCACCATACCCCACATGCTCACACACACACACACATCCCACCATACCCCACATGCTCACACACACACATCCCACCATACCCCACATGCTCACACACACACACACACACATCCCACCATACCTCACATGCTCACACACGCACACACATCCCACCATACCCCACATGCTCACACACACACATCCCACCATACCTCACATGCTCACACACGCACACACATCCCACCATACCCCACATGCTCACACACACACATCCCACCATACCTCACATACTCACACACACACACATCCCACCATACCCCACATGCTCACACACACACACACATCCCACCATACCCCACATGCTCACACACACACACACATCCCACCATACCCCACATGCTCACACACACACATCCCACCATACCTCACATGCTCACACACACACACACACACACATCCCACCATACCTCACATGCTCACACACACACATCCCACCATACCCCACATGCTCACACACACACATCCCACCATACCCCACATGCTCACACACACACATCCCACCATACCCCACATGCTCACACATGCACACACATCCCACCATACCCCACATGCTCACACACACACACACATCCCACCATACCCCACATGCTCACACACGCACACACATCCCACCATACCTCACATGCTCACACACACACACATCCCACCATACCCCACATGCTCACACACACACACACATCCCACCATACCCCACATGCTCACACACACACATCCCACCATACCTCACATGCTCACACACACACACATCCCACCATACCCCACATGCTCACACACACACATCCCACCATACCTCACATGCTCACACACGCACACATCCCACCATACCCCACATGCTCACACACACACACACATCCCACCATACCCCACATGCTCACACACACACACACATCCCACCATACCCCACATGCTCACACACACACACATCCCACCATACCCCACATGCTCACACACACACACACACACATCCTACCATACCCCACATGCTCACACACACACACATCCCACCATACCCCACATGCTCACACACACACACACATCCCACCATACCCCACATGCTCACACACACACACACATCCCACCATACCCCACATGCTCACACACACACATCCCACCATACCTCACATGCTCACACACACACACACATCCCACCATACCCCACATGCTCACACACACACACACATCCCACCATACCCCACATGCTCACACACACACACATCCCACCATACCCCACATGCTCACACACACACACACATCCCACCATACCCCACATGCTCACACACACACATCCCACCATACCTCACATGCTCACACACGCACACATCCCACCATACCCCACATGCTCACACACACACACACATCCCACCATACCCCACATGCTCACACACACACATCCCACCATACCCCACATGCTCACACACACACACACACATCCCACCATACCTCACATGCTCACACACGCACACACATCCCACCATACCCCACATGCTCACACACACACATCCCACCATACCTCACATGCTCACACACGCACACACATCCCACCATACCCCACATGCTCACACACACACATCCCACCATACCTCACATACTCACACACACACACATCCCACCATACCCCACATGCTCACACACACACATCCCACCATACCCCACATGCTCACACACACACATCCCACCATACCTCACATGCTCACACACACACACACACACACACACATCCCACCATACCTCACATGCTCACACACACACATCCCACCATACCCCACATGCTCACACACACACATCCCACCATACCCCACATGCTCACACACACACATCCCACCATACCCCACATGCTCACACATGCACACACATCCCACCATACCCCACATGCTCACACACACACACACATCCCACCATACCCCACATGCTCACACACGCACACACATCCCACCATACCTCACATGCTCACACACACACACATCCCACCATACCCCACATGCTCACACACACATCCCACCATACCCCACATGCTCACACACACACATCCCACCATACCTCACATGCTCACACACACACACATCCCACCATACCCCACATGCTCACACACACACATCCCACCATACCTCACATGCTCACACACGCACACATCCCACCATACCCCACATGCTCACACACACACACACATCCCACCATACCCCACATGCTCACACACACACACATCCCACCATACCCCACATGCTCACACACACACACATCCCACCATACCCCACATGCTCACACACACACACACACACATCCTACCATACCCCACATGCTCACACACACACACATCCCACCATACCCCACATGCTCACACACATACACATCCCACCATACCCCACATGCTCACACACACACACACATCCCACCATACCCCACATGCTCACACACGCACACACATCCCACCATACCTCACATGCTCACACACACACACATCCCACCATACCCCACATGCTCACACACACACATCCCACCATACCTCACATGCTCACACATGCACACACATCCCACCATACCCCACATGCTCACACACACACATCCCACCATACCTCACATGCTCACACACACACACACATCCCACCATACCCCACATGCTCACACACACACACACATCCCACCATACCCCACATGCTCACACACACACACATCCCACCATACCCCACATGCTCACACACACACACACATCCCACCATACCCCACATGCTCACACACACACATCCCACCATACCTCACATGCTCACACACGCACACATCCCACCATACCCCACATGCTCACACACACACACACATCCCACCATACCCCACATGCTCACACACACACATCCCACCATACCCCACATGCTCACACACACACACACACATCCCACCATACCTCACATGCTCACACACGCACACACATCCCACCATACCCCACATGCTCACACACACACATCCCACCATACCTCACATGCTCACACACGCACACACATCCCACCATACCCCACATGCTCACACACACACATCCCACCATACCTCACATACTCACACACACACACATCCCACCATACCCCACATGCTTACACACACACATCCCACCATACCCCACATGCTCACACACATACATCCCACCATACCCCACATGCTCACACACACACACACATCCCACCATACCCCACATGCTCACACACACACATCCCACCATACCCCACATGCTCACACACACACATCCCACCATACCTCACATGCTCACACACACACATCCCACCATACCCCACATGCTCACACACACACACATCCCACCATACCTCACATGCTCACACACACACACACACACACACATCCCACCATACCTCACATGCTCACACACACACACATCCCACCATACCCCACATGCTCACACACACACACATCCCACCATACCTCACATGCTCACACACACGCACACATCCCACCATACCCCACATGCTCACACACACACATCCCACCATACCCCACATGCTCACACACACACACATCCCACCATACCTCACATGCTCACACACACGCACACATCCCACCATACCCCACATGCTCACACACACACATCCCACCATACCCCACATGCTCACACACACACATCCCACCATACCCCACATGCTCACACACGCACACACATCCCACCATACCCCACATGCTCACACACACACACACATCCCACCATACCTCACATGCTCACACACACACATCCCACCATACCTCACATGCTCACACACACACACACATCCCACCATACCCCACATGCTCACACACACACACACATCCCACCATACCCCACATGCTCACACACACACACACATCCCACCATACCCCACATGCTCACACACACACATCCCACCATACCCCACATGCTCACACACACACATCCCACCATACCCCACATGCTCACACACACACATCCCACCATACCTCACATGCTCACACACACACACACATCCCACCATACCCCACATGCTCACACACGCACACACATCCCACCATACCCCACATGCTCACACACACACATCCCACCATACCCCACATGCTCACACACACACATCCCACCATACCCCACATGCTCACACACACACATCCCACCATACCCCACATGCTCACACACACACACATCCCACCATACCCCACATGCTCACACACACACATCCCACCATACCCCACATGCTCACACACACACACACACACATCCCACCATACCCCACATGCTCACACACACACACACATCCCACCATACCCCACATGCTCACACACACACACATCCCACCATACCCCACATGCTCACACACACACACATCCTACCATACCCCACATGCTCACACACACACATCCCACCATACCCCACATGCTCACACACACACATCCCACCATACCCCACATGCTCACACACACACACATCCCACCATACCCCACATGCTCACACACACACATCCCACCATACCCCACATGCTCACACACACACACACACACACACACACACACACACGCTCACTGAGATGATGCATTTCCTCGCTGAACACCCCGCCCTTGGGAAGCGCCGATAGGTCTTGGCCTCGCTGCTCGGGGACAGTGTCGCTGGGAGAAGCACGCCCACCCTCACCGCCTGAGTCCTGGGATCTGGCCCTGGTGAGACGTGAAGGCTTCTGTGGCCACACAGCACGTGCAGGCCCTGGAGGGCCGTCACTGCCCGGCTCTGCCATCCACAGGCCCGGGGTCGAGCTCTTCACTGTCCACTCGCCAGGTCCCACCCCTGCTCGGTCCCAAAGGCCAGGAAGTACGGTGACCACCTTCACTGCCCCCTGCAGTGCCCCCCAGGTCAGGGCTCCACAGGAGAAACCACCTGTCAGATTTGTGTTTGAAAAAACCAACAAAGCCCTGACACTGTTTTTTTAGGGTCCTTCCTGATTTGAACCACCATCCTGTCCCCCAGCCTGGAAGCCCCCCTCACCTTTCCCGGCTTCACCTCTGAGGGGCCCAGGAGGCCTCCGGACAAGCAGCTTCCCTGCTGTCTGGGGTGGGCGTGCCCCCTGCAGAATCCCCAGGGAGGCCTGAGGGTCTCCTCTGCCACTGGCCACGTCCAGACTCCCTCCCCGAAGGGCTCATTTCAGGGTGTCCAGACGCCCCTGCTCACACACAGGCCCATGGGGGGCGGGAAGAAGTCTGCGGGGACACCCAGTTGCCCTGATGAGCAGTCAAGGCTGCTCTGCGTTTGGCCGGCAGACAAGCTTAAACGTGCGTCCACCTGTGCTGAGGGCTGCTTCTCCATCGGTGCCACCCACCCATTCATCCGGCCAACCACTTCAGCCCCACGCAGCCTGGCTCTCACGTCCGTGGGCTCCTAACCCGGCCCCACCCTGGCGGACTCTGCCCGAGATGTAAAAGGGCATTCCTTGTGCAGCCCCATGACAATGGCCATGCTTTCTCAAACACGGGGCCACAGACCCTACCCTGATGACGGGGTCTGGACCACGTGGCCCTTTCGGAACCTGCCTCTGGGAGGAGGGAGGGCCAGAGCCGCACCCTCCCCCCGAGGACCTGCAGGACACTGATGACCACTGCGGAACCTCTCACAACTGTTAAGGTTATAAGATGTGGGCCCAAACAATGTCTCTCTAGAAAACAGCAGTCTCTCTAGAAAGGGTGTCATCAGCAGAGCTCGGCAGTGCAATGACCTCAAGACACTGGACCTTCCATCAGTCAAACCAGCTTCCGCTGATGTGGGGTAAGAGGTCCTGCCAACTGTGGAAAAGCACTGGCCACCACCTAAGACGTCCTCAGGATGCCGTGGCCAACTGCGCCTGTGTTCACGTGGCTGCCGCGTCCATCCCCCTGCCCCCCACCTTCCAGCTTGTTCACGTGGCTGTCATGTCCATCCCCCTGCCCCCCACCTTCCAGCTTGTTCACGTGGCCGCCGCGTCCATCCCCCTGCCCCCCACCTTCCAGCTTGCTCACGTGGCCGCCGGGTCTATCCCCCTGCCCCCCACCTTCCAGCTTGTTCACGTGGCCATCATGTCCATCCCCCTCCTCCCACCTTCCAGCTTGCTCACGTGGCCGTCGCGTCCATCCCCCTGCCCCCCACCTTCTGCTGGACAAACTAAGGAACTGGCCCGTTCTGGAGATGCATCGCGCATGGCCATTCAGAGCCACGCTCCCAACATAACAGGTGTGTCTGTGTGGATCCGTCTCCTCTGGAAATCCCTTTCCAGGGAGCTTCTGAGAAGGGCTTCCTGCTTCCCACGTTCCCGCCTCGTCTCTGTTTGTTTTGCTAACTTTCCGGAAGTGTTTCCTGTTTCACACGAAGCCACCGGAATGTTTTTTGTTGTTTTTTTTTTTTTAATTCCCTCCGTGTTCGCGGTGTCCGCGTGGTATTTATTTAGTCCTTCTCCACCTCTTTACTTAGTAAATACCGGGAGAGAGAAATACGGCGGAGCTCGGGGACATAAATATAAATTGTGTGCTAATTCCCCCCAAAGCATACACACACACACACACACACACACACACACACACACACACATCTATGTTGTAGACCTGAAGACTTCTCATACAGCTGCTTATTGCTAAACAGTGCCTTGTCCAGAAGGGGACAATCTGTGTCTCTAATTGCTGTCACGGAAGCCGAGATTCATTATGTGACTTTCCCATTAAAGTGTGAGCATTAATTTGTATAATGAAATATCGCCCTGCCGCAGTGTTCATTAGCTGTGGCCTACTGTATGTGGCACATTGTTAGCTACCTAGAAACTGTAGTTAATTTCGCTAATGGATATTTCCCTACTTACTGTTTGGTGGGAAATTTATACCGTAACATTACCTCTTCAACTTTTAAGGAAATTTAAATCCGATCAATTATCCCCCACAAAAGTTTGAGATGTCACGAGGGTGGGAGGGGTACCGCCGGGGGGCCTGAGAAGGAGACCATGGGCTTTTTGTTCATCTCAGGGATGTGGGAAGGGTGACATGTTTCATTCAAAACAGGAAGAAAAGAAAAGGAAGAGTCCTCTCCCTTTGGGCGAGTGGATACATGTATATTGTTTTCCTTCCTGTGTCATTGCTCAGGGGGCGCCCCCCACCCCCAGAGCGGCACACGCTTGTTCGTTCGGGAGCAGAAATGGTCAAGGCTCTGGTGGGAACCGCCCCCACGTTGCAGGTTTATTCAGTGTGCCCTTCCGGGGGCGGGAGGGGAGCAGCCTGGTTGACTCGTCTGGAAGAGGAAAGAGAGACTTAGCAATGGTGAGGCCGGTGTGGTCGGGCACCTGGGGACGGTGGCCCGGGGCCTGAGGGGTCACTGTACCAGCACGCGCCACACCGCCGTGTCCCGGCCCCGTGCTGGTAGGGACACCCGGGCGCGCGGGCAGCCTGTCTGCACTGGGGCTGAGGAGGAGACCGGTGCGCTGCGTCCACACACCTCATGGGCACCCGTCACTTCCTGCCCTCCCGCGGGCACGTGTGAGCACGCGCTGTCCGAGACATGTCACCGTGCAGCCCTAACACAAGCCAGAGCCGCGCCTGGGAAAGAGAAACTGTCGCTCCAGTGCATCAGTGACAGGGATGGGATTCCGATTTGGCCAGCCGACACTGGGGTCCGTCACCAACACTGGGACAGGCCGGGGGGACTTCCTGTGTCAGCACTGAGGTGCCACGAGGACAAGGAGTGAATTCACTCCACGCGCATGCCCAGTGCGGCCGCACAGCTGAGAGTCGGTTGTCAGCACTGTGACCGTTAACTGTCACCGTTCCCCAGGGCTGATCTGCTCCGAAGCCAGCCGGCTGCCGTCAGACCGTGCAGACACACAGCCTCAGCCCTGAGGGAAGGGGACTCTCAGGACCCCCTCGGCCCCCGCTGGGCACACAGCCCTTTGGGGTTTACGAGAGAAGTCCTCTCTCTTCCAGTCTCCGTGGTCCTATGGGGCAGAGGAGGCTGGTGACCAGCACGCAGGCGAGAGATGGGAGGCCACCTTCCTGTCCGACTCGGCCACCATGCAAGCGCCGCGGCCGACCCGGAGAGCCCTGGAAAGCACCACCGGCCGCTCTGTGCAAACCTCTTGCCATCAAAGCTTGTGAAGTCCAGACCGGGCAGCGCAGGCAGAGGCTAAAGCAGATTCATAACCCCGCTGGCAACATGGAAGCGGAAATCTAGCGCAATTTATTTTCCACGAGTCCCTGAACTTCCCGCCTCTGCGTTCTCAGGAGTGAGGTCCACTGTGCTCATTCCCGAGACAGCAGCCTTCTGGGAAGCTGGACACGTGGGTGAGCCATAAAACAGCCCCAGCCGGGGTCTCTGCTGCAGACTCAGGGGCTGGGGGGGCAACACACACCCTGGGACGTCCAGGGACACATCAGCACCTCCCCCCGCCTGCACCTCAGCAGACACCTGGACCCCGGAGAGAAGCCCAGAGGAGTGACAGCGAGTGCGAGCAGGGCCAGCCCACAACGAAGGGACAGGCTAACTCTCAGATCAGCCCCGGGGACAGCTCCGCCTGCTGCCACCGGTGAGGGTGGAATGTTTGCGGACGCTCCTCTGTGACACATCTCACGTGTCCGCTTAGCTGGGCCCCACGGTGCCTGGACACCTGGGTAAAGAGGCTGTTTCTGGAATTAATGTTTCAGAGGTAACGGCCCTCCCGGATGTGGGAGGGCTCGTCCAGCCCATGGAGGCCTGCCCCAAACAAGACGCTGGGCAAGGGGCCTTCTGCCTTTGGACTCAGGCTGAATCCGTGCCGTCCACTGTCCTGTCTCCAGCAGGTTGATCTTGGGACATCTCAGCCCCGCAACCAGGTGGGCCAATTCTGTGTGATACACTGATATGGATACACATGTTTCTCTGGGGATACCCCCACTCTTCCCTGCCATGTCTCCTTACAGAGCCGCACCGACCAGCTCTCAACTCTGGTCACGAGCCCTTCCTCTAGAAGGCAGAGGGCATAGGTCCAGCGGTCGGGTCCTAGTCACCCCAAGATAATGTTTCAAACAGGACAAAACATCAGGCTCCCTGGGCGAGCAGCAGGGGTCAGCTTGGGGCACCCTCCAGGACCAGAGGGTCCCCAGGGCCTCCCCTCAGCACAGCACGGAGCTGGCCGGGGCGCAGGCAGGGGACTCAGGACTGCCTGAGAGATAGCTCCTCACACCTGCCTAACACACGGGGGTGGGCGCAGCGCAGGAACTGAATCAGGGAGGGAGGAAAATGGAGCGTGTCTCCATCCGTCCGCCAATGTCACGCCGTCATTTCCCCCGAGGACAGCTGTGGCAGAGAAAGGCCAAGGCCGGGCTTCCCCTCATCCCGACCAGTCCACACGCGTTGGTTACGCAACAAAGTGGGATGTGCTCCTCCAGTCCGATCTAGGAGAACTTCAAAAGACGGCACTTTGGGAAACGTGCATTCTGTCTCAGACCGCTGTCCCCGGCCAGGTCCCCTGGAGGTGCAGACACCAGTCAGGGGAGGGGACACCCCCCCACCACTGGAGTCCGTGTGAACTCGGCCGCTGCCGGGTTTTGATTCCTCGTGTCCCCTACGCTCTGACACCACCGTCCTGGCCGTGTGCTGAGCAGACTTTCAGGCACAGGGCGCTGTCTGCTCGGCTCACTCACACACGTGGGATCACTTCCCATTGGCTTTGTTCTCTGATGGAAAGGAAATTGATCTCTATCTGGTTAACATTCTGCCTTTTAAACACTGCGAATGCGGCCTGGGGATGATAGGGACGGGGTGCGGGGGGTGGGGGCGTTTCCACGATGTCTCTCATTTTCTTCCTCATTCTGGGATGTTTCCAGAAGGCATTTCTCTGCGGTCCAGCCTGGTCTTGAGTTTCAGAAGTTTGTGAAGCAGAAAAAAACAACAACCCAGAAGTTTGGAAAAAGCATCTTTCTCGAGCGTTAAAATTTCAAAAAGCGAACCTGGTGGCTGAAATCAGGGGCCCATGCCCGAGCTCCGGGGCAGGTCTGCCGTCTGCAGCCGAGGGTCCCGCAGGCGAGACGCGGGTGTGCGTGTTCAGGCTGGCTTTCCAACAGGACCACAGGGTCCCCAGGAAGTGGCCACCTGCCCCACGGCCCCTGTGCCCTCGTCGCCCCCCGGCACGGTGTGAGGGTCACCTGAGCAGGGTCACCCATGCAGCCACACCTGTGCTCCGCATTCAACTGTGCAAACACGCGGATCGTGCACCTGCTGTGTGTACGGTGCTCGGGCAGGCCCCGGGACAGGGAATCCCAGCCATCCGGGGGACACGCACTCCCGCCAGCCTCACGCTCTCCCAAGCACCCGAATGGAACGGGGAAGTTTCGGGAAGTGCGAAGTCGAAGAAGAAAACAAAACGGGTGTCTCAGATGGAGCGTCAGGCCTGGTCGCTCGGATGGGGTCACAGTGACCCCCCGGGAGGAGAGCATTCCGGGTGGGGGCGGCGGTGGGCAATGGCCGTCCCACTGCCGGAGCACCGGGCCGACAGGAGGGAGGCAGGGGGGCTAGAGACAGCCGAGGATGCCCATCAGCAGCGCCAACCGGGCGGGATCCCCGGGTCAGGCGACTGGTGGACCCTGGCTTTGGGAGAGCACTCTTGGCCCTGGGAGGACTCCATGAGACGAAGGAGCTTGGGCCAGACAGGCCGGCCAGTGACCACGCTGAGGGAAGCAGCAGCCGCGGGCCCACGGCCTCCCGTCCTTGGGGCTCCCCTCCGTGTCAGGGAGACTTGATGGCGGCAGGTAAGGGTCCAGGTAAGGGGCGAGCCTCGGCTCTCACCACAGGCTGTACACGTAGCCCTCGTCACTACATATCCTCAGGGCCCTGAGCTTTATTGATTTCTTGGGAAACAGACCACAATTATTTTTGAAAATAGATGGCATATTTGTCTATTCTCTGAAGCAGCTCATACTCCAATAGATAAAGTGTCAGGGGGAAAAAAATCAAAGAAAATGGAGGTGTCCGTGTCTCAGACAGATGTTTCTCCTCCGTCGGCAGCGTCCACACCACCCGCAGAGGAAGCGGGAAAGAACGGTGGTGAAGAGACAGGGCAGAGAGACCAAGTCAGGCGCCCGCCGCCTGAAGGGGCAAGATGGCGCCGGAACGGGCCAGCAGCCACGCCCCCGTGTCTGGCTATGAGCACATCGACTTTTGTTTTGAGGAGACCCAGGACAGCCACCTGCCTGCCCTCCCTCCCGCGTCCTCCACCCGGCCCCACCCCCAGGTTCCGGCCTCTGATCCTGGCCGGTGACGTCCCCTTTTGTACATGAGAGAGTTTGACCCGGCTCTCATCGCTCTGCAACCGAAAGAACAATGCTTGGTATGAGGTTTGAACGCGCCACCTCAATCCATCAGAAAGCAGCGCTCGGCCAAGTGTCCTGGCACCTGGGGCCGCCCAGGCCTGGACCACAGGAGGGAGACCGCAATGCACGGACACACACCGTGGTGTGCACACAGGTCCCAGGAGACCCTGGGCTGTCCGGGACCCACACGGCAAGGACCAGGGACAGGGGCGGGGGTGTCCTGAGCCTCCTCCACGCCGAGCCCCCGCACGCAGCCTGGCCGCTCACCTGTGTGTATTCTCAGGTGCACCTTTAAGTGGTGGGATGTCCGGAAGGTCTTCCCACAGTACGGGCAGTCCTTCATGGCCGAGCCCAGGCTCCTGTCTCGAAGCAGCGCCGGCGGCTGGACACCGGCCGGCCTCCCCGCCTCCTCGCCGATGTCTGCAGCGGGGAAAACGTTCGCACATGTCACGAGTTATTCACACCAGAACTGCTCACACCACACACAGTTAAACCTGTCAATACTACACCTGTCTGTTTCATTCTTGAAATCTGACAGAATGCTGACAATTCATGTATTTTCTTGTTATTCTCTAGAATTATTTCATCTCTCCTATCGTCGTTCTAAGCGGCATATGGTACCTTTATATTGAACTGAATTAAACAAGAAAAGAAACAGCTGTGTCAGCAGCTGGTTGGATTTCTTCTTTTGCTGAGCTTCTATTAAATAGTTTTATTTTCTTCTTCCCAAAAAAGTTTTTTTTAAAAAAAATGTTGGTGTTTGTTGAATCTGATTAATATATAATATGGACTCGCTGGAGAGTTTGCCGTCGGAAACTCAGAAAACAAAAAAAAAAGGATGTGTGTCTGCTGAATCTTGGAGACATGCAGACACACAGCTATTCTGGGACAGGAAAGCAAATTATCCCAAATAGAGCATTTCGTCCTTGTAGTCTTGTCGCTATCGCTGGCTGCTGTGATCTCACAGAAGAGAGAGGAAAAGTCTGGAAACGCAGTTCCGCAATCAGCCCGCAACCACCAGAGAGAGAGAGAGAGAGAGAGAGAGAGAGACATATCCAACATCACGTGGACAAACTCAGCTGCAAACGCCCGTAAACTCGGAGCCCACGACTTGCGGATCTGTCTGCAAAGTGTCGATCAGCCTGCTGTCATTTCTTGCCTAACCCAAACCATTAGGACACAGAGTAACATTTACAATGTAGCGGCCTTTGGCATAGAAATGATCCCACAGAACAGTAAATAAAACTGTGGAAATATTCCAGGGTTTGCAAGCTACATTGTTGCAACACCCGAGGCTGACAAGCAGGGCTGGAGCTGGGAGCTGTGTCTCCCAGGAGGGCGATGGGGGCGGGGGGCTGCTGCTGACCTGCACAGACCCCGAGTCTCGGAGGCCGGCAGGGTCCTTGCTTGGCTCACTGTGGCCTCCACCCCACCCCGGGGCCCCATGGTAGAGCCACTGTGAGAACTAGGGGACCTTGTGGGGTGATGACAGACCTGTGGGATCTGCAGAGAGCAGAGTAAACAAGATCTGTACCTTGCACACCATGGAAAATGCAAATGACCTTTATTCTGTGATGCCGGTCACTGGTGTTGGCTGCCCGCAACCAAAAGGGACCGACTTATAGGCCGTAAGCAGGATGAAGGGGAACACGGTTCATTCTCACTTAGACGTGTGCACAGAGCACGCATGGAAACGCTCCGGCGTGGCATGCCCGGTCTGCATGCTGATTACACACGACAACACGTCACCCGGGAAAAGTTCCTGGAGGGCTCACCCTACTCCTGGTCTAACTCCTCTCACCCCCTTGGGAGAGCCATCCTGAGGGTCTAGTGACCTGAGATCATGTTCCTCCTAGTTTGTCCTCGTGCTGAGCGCAGCCTTGCCGAGCCCACATGAGTGTGGACAGGCTGAGGGACGAGGACAAACAGGCGCGCGTGCCCATGTGCGGCCCCAGCGGGGCACCCACGCCCCTGGGCAGAGTCCACCAGTGGCTGCCTTTGTCCTGAACCACTTCTCCAAGAGCCCAGGAGGACGATGGTCTGATGTCAAACCAAGTCGCCCACAGGCTGGGTTTAAACAGCCACGATGCCCCCCTTACCCTCTTTCCCGCCCGCCCCCACCCTGAGCACGAGCACCCGTCTCCCAGATGGGCTCAGCTTCCCGTCGGTGGGCAGGGACAGTCGGCTCAAGCAACAGTGAGAGCTCACTGCACCTCAGGGGAGACGCCTCGTTCAAGCCGGGGGTGGGGGGGCCCACAGCTCTGGGTGCGAGTTATAAGCAGGCATAGGTGCCCTGGATGTGGGCCTCGGGGGAAAGGTGGGCAGGGGTGGACTTTCGCACACGGGCACTGCTCCCACGCCTTCCTGCAAGCAAGCCCACCCCTCCAGCGCAGCGGGTCTGCCCAACAGAAAGGAACAGAGCAGAGCGGAGAGCGGAGAGAGGGGCACACGTCTCCCCTGGGGCCCCTGCTGACCCCCGCCCCGGGCACGCCCCAGATTAGCAGGAGGGTGAGGCTGACCCTCCAGAAGGCTCCCCAGAGCGCGAGCGAGCGCCTGGCAGCAGACGCTCGGAGGGGGGGTGGGGTCTGCATCCCTTTCATCTCCCAGTCCTGGAGATGTGTGGTCCAATAAAGGGAATACATTTCTAAGATAAACAGCTTTTCTTGCAGATTTAAGAATCCAATTTTCGCTTTACACAGAAATGTTCTTTTTTTTTTTTTTTTTTTTTTTTTGGAGGGCCAGAAGGCCTATGGCGTTTACTCTTAGACTAAATCCAACTAGAAAAACAAACTCCGAGAGATGATGAAGGGGACTGTGGGTGGTCCCAGGAAGCATCGGTAGGGGCGGCGAGCCAAGTACAGTGACGGCTGAGGACACTCGGCCGGGCCTCGTGCAGGGCACTGGCCAGCACCCTGTGCTCACCACCGCTCGGCCCACCGAGCGTCTGGGACACCCAGAGGGCAAGAACTCCTCGTCCACCTGTGTGGGAGCGCTGACCGCTGTCTTTCTGCAGGGTGCCTGCCGCAGGACAGAGGCCCGAGGCTGGGCCTGCAGCCCCACACACACCCCGGCCAGGGAAGCAGCCAGGGTGCCGGCTACAGACAGACCGCCTTTCCCCAGCCCCTCCGGGAAGCCGGGGCGGAGAGGAGGAAGCCTTTCAAATGCTATAGCTCTGATCCTTTATCAGACCGTTTGCAGGTTGGTTAGAGCTTTTTAAGAAATGTCTTTTCCCACAACTTGATTCTTCCTTCCATCGAACACCTTCTCTCAGTGTTCTTGGGATGGAAGGAGGACGTGTGGACAGAGGCCTGCCTCAGACCTGTCATCTGCTCCTCTGTACAGATGTACAGAAGGAATGGACGATCCCGCTGGCTCCTGGAGGCCAGAGTGGGCCTGACACCCCCTGGCTGGAGGCCATTTCCATACCCACCAACCTCAGCCAGGTGCTCTGGGCCCTGCCTGATGGCAAAATGGTGAGCATAAAAACCCCGGGACCCCCATTCTTGTGTTGACCCTGCTCAACAACGTGGGACCCACTCCTCAGAGATGGAGCCGTGTAGGGAGCAGCAACTAAGACTCCGGTGAGGAAACCGGCTGCGTGGGCCACCCTTCCCAGGTGCCCGCCCAGAACAGGCGGGCTGTCACAGGTACCGAAAACTCTGCCAGCTCTCACCTGTTCCCACCAGCTGGGGGAGTTTGCTGAAAAACAGAAGATGGACCCAATCATTTCACACTGCCTCTCGGGAATACGACGTTAGTGGGCGGCATCCGACAGCTGACACCCCTCATTCTGCCGTGCCTCCCACACCTCCGCGTGCTCCTGACAAGCCTCGGACAGGACCGCAGCGAAGGCCTGCACCACAGTGACATTCCAGCTCGGCCTGCTCTGAACCTTCCCCTAGGGTGGAAGCCCCGCCCACCCACCACTGCAGGATGAAGAGGAGGCGTGGCCTAAATGTGCTCATGGGTCCCGAGGACCTTTCATCCCCGGAACCCAGCGGGCGTCCCCGAGGCTGAGAAAGACAGGAGGACTTGAAGTTGCAGCCTAGGCCCAGTGAACACGCTCAGCGACTGTCTGAAGCCGTCCCTGCCGCATGCCAACAGCGGTGTCTTGTGGCACACCTAACCAAAGGGTGCGTGTCTGAAGTCTGAAAACACGGTTTATAAAATAATGCTGTATCTTAAGGATACATTTTGTCCTCAGGTAATCTTTAAAGACGGGGCTCCCTTGGCACACGTTTACAATAGGCTTGTTTGCGAGGAGGCGGTGGGATACTTCCCATCTGGGTTCTGAATGCCGGGCTGTGCTGGGCAC
The DNA here is from genome assembly GCA_037038555.1 of Rhynchonycteris naso. Lineage (NCBI taxonomy): Eukaryota > Metazoa > Chordata > Mammalia > Chiroptera > Emballonuridae > Rhynchonycteris > Rhynchonycteris naso. The sequence continues at coordinate 1,525,109 of CM073001.1, forward strand.
ATCCCTTCACCCCCAGCCCTGGAAGTAGTTTCATGTGACCCAGGGGACAGGAGTCGTGTAATCCTGCCCTGCTGCAGAGCCCCAAGCCACCCAGAGGGAGGCTGTCCCCACCACAGCCTCTCTTGGCCTTTCTCTCATGCCCCTCACCTCCTTCCAAATCAAGTAAGAAACTGGGAATGGTCTTAGACAGTGGGACAAAGGGACTGGGAAGGGACAGACAGTATTCCCGAGCTGCACGTGTCCCTGCTTTACCCGACTGACTCGTTCTGGTCTGTGGCGGGAGGTGATGCCAAGGAGAGACCACCTTCTGCCTCTCCTCCCCGGTCCTGGCAACCGCACCGCACAGCGTTGAGGTGGCAGAATCACACAGTACAGGCCGCCTGAGTCACTCTGTCACCAGATGGACAGGAACCGGCCCCACCCGACTTTGCATGAATGAGAAAAAATCTTGGTTCTGTTAAACCAGGGAGACCTGGAGATCTGTCATCGAAGGAGGGGCTCGGGAGCTGACGGAGAGGAGCTGGCCTTCTTCCGGCGAGGTCGGCACTGATCCCAGTGGTCCAAGCCACCCTACTGGTACACAGTGACTCGGGGAACAAGGGCCAAAGAGAAACCAAAACACAAGCAGAGAGGCTTCTCACTACATCGTGTATGTATTCTCAGTTCTCACGTCATCCTGCCAGACAGCCATACCCTGCTCACTCACAGGACATTAGGAAAGATCTCCACTTAAAACTATTATAACAAGGATGTGGTTGTTGTTAGTGGTGATGATGGTGATGACGGTGACAACGATTATGATGATGATGGTGATGGTGATGATGGTGCTGGTGATGATAATGGTGATGGTGATGATGGTGCTGGTGATGATAATGGTGATGGTGATGATGTGGTGGTGATGGTGATGGTGATGGTGATGGTGATATGATGATGATGATGGTGATGGTGATGATGGTGATGGTAATGATGATGATGGTGATGGTGGTGATGGTGATGGTGGTGATGATGGTGATGGTGATGGTGGTGATGATGATGATAATGGTGGTGATAATTATGACAATGATTATGGTGATGGTGGTGGTGGTGGTGGTGATGATGATGATGGTGGTGATGGTGATGATGGTGGTGATGGTGATGGTGATGGTGGTGATGGTGGTGGTGATGATGGTGATGATGGTGATGGTGGTGGTGGTGATGGTGGTGATGGTGGTGATGATGGTGGTGGTGATGGTGGTGGTGATGGTGATGGTGGTGATGATGGTGATGGTGGTGGTGGTGATGGTGATGGTGATGGTGGTGATGATGGTGATGGTGGTGATGGTGATGGTGGTGGTGATAATTATGATGATGATTATGGTGATGGGGTGATGGTGGTGGTGATGGTGATGGTGACGATGGTGACGATGATTATGGTCATGGTGATGGTGATGACTCCATGCAGTGAAGGGAAAGTTCTCCCAGCAACCTTACCTGTGTAAGGTAGCAGCTGTCTGTATACCTTAGCGTTTATTACTTTATAACTAAAATGCCAGGTATTTTAATTTTTGTGGAATTTCTTACATAACAGTAAACACATTTTTTAGATGAACTGTGAGATTAATTCTGAAAGCGCCCTATGCAGACAGTACCTCAAATGTCTGCACCCCAAAGCATTATTTTAAAAAACTATTTAGGAGTTGAAGGAGTGAACTGGGCACCAAAATATTACATCTTCCTTAACGTCTTTGCCCTCATATCCCAGCGGTTTAAGATCCTCTCAGGGGAAAGAAATAACAGGCACATTGAAGAAAGCCCAGAAGAATGCGCAATTCCTCTTAAAAGCTCAACAGTTCTCTTAGTTTTGAAAACTTTAAGAGTAATAGACATGAATGAAACAATCATTTCCCGTGGTAGAGATTCTTAGTAAGGAATTCCTTTTATTTTCAAAAAATGATTTTAAGTTGATGGCATACATAAAAATTGTAACATCAAGGTAAACAATTCCACTTAACTCTTGGGTTAGCGTTAATTTGGGGTCTCTGTCATTTCATCAAAAGTCCTCTGGGTTACGGCGGCCATATATAGTCATGTTAAACAGTTAAGCACTAATATGGATCGGCAAAAGTTGTTTGTTTAAAGAGAAAGGGATTTTTGTTCACTGAGGGGAAGGCAGCGGCCAGCTTCGCCCTGGGTCTCAGGACAGGGGACTGGGCTGGGCTCACGGGGGGCGACCCCAGGTGTGTGAGCTGACTGGACATCCGGGTGCAGAGGTGAACAGCTGGGGTGTTCTCTATGGTTGCCTTTCTTTTTCACCTTTGACCCAAACTCCAAACTGTGTGTTTTTTGCTTTTGGCGACATAGGATTTCGGGAATTGGGGAAACAGGTCATAAAGAGGCTACAGTTTGGAGGGAAAATGTAAGATGCTAGGATCTCAAATAGCTTCTCTAAAGCAACATTTTGATGAGTGAAGTGAAAATGAATCGGAAACACATGGGTTAAATTTCCCTTAAAATGCACAAGGGTTCCACAGTCAAGCCTGTGGACCAAATGTGTTTCTGCTTTGACCAAGCCCAGAGCCCCATCTTAACTGTCCGGGGGGAATGCGGAACCCCTGCTGGGGCCCGGGCCACCCGTGGGGCCTCCTCCCTTAGGTGTAGTGTGACCTGGCCGCGGACAGACACCTGCTGTCATCCTGGGGTTCCAGCTCCCTCGGGCCAGTTGTGCGCAGGTGCTTCAAAGTCCCACAGTCCTTAATCTCCTGCCCAAGTGGCCTCGCTGCTGCTGCCCTGACCTCATCTGGGCCCCGTCGACCTCAGCACCCACCCACCTTGTGTCCTTCCCCTCAAACCTCCTAGCTGGTTTCCACTCTGGGACTTAGTCCCAGATGCCCCGCCCTGGGGACCCTCCAAACACACCTGACCACGCTGCCGTCTGAGGGTGGCTCTCCGGCTCCCACTCCCGGTCGCTCTCTCTGCTCTGCTCCTCCGTGGCACCGGCCACCATGCTCCGCACACTCTGACCTATGTCCCTGTCTGCCCCCGCCTGTCCCCTTCCCCAGAACGCAAGCTCCGCGTGGATGGGGACCCTTTACTGCTATGTGGCGTTACGTCCCTGGCACGTGACAGGCACCCAGCTCAGAGTGAGTACTCAATTCATACTTTAAAAAAAAGATTGTCCATACATTTTTCAGTAAATAAAAGAAATCAAAGGAGACAAGTACATTCGGATGTAGACGCCAAGCTCAGCTCTGAGGGAGAGAAGGAAGCTGCCTCAAGCAGCCCCAGGGGACGGGGGGACTGACCCCACGCACCACAAAACACCAGAAATGCCCCAGAGTGCTCAGCATCTCCAGGGACTGCGATGTGATGCCAGCAGGGTAGGCAGGTGGGCAGGGGTGCCCAGGAGGCTTTCTGGAGGAGGTAGCCTCGGGGTGTCTCAAGTTCTCTCCCCTCCCAGGTGGAGGAGCCACAGACACACCGTCATAACCAGCATGGCCACAGACAAGCTTGCTAGAAGATGGGGGGGGACATGTCACAATGGCAGTTTCATGTATACCCATGTCCCCGCAAAAAAAACAGACACCTCGCCATCATGAGAAGACACCACAGAGTCATTGATCAGCAGCAGAGCAGAGTCACACGGATACGTGTAAAGTAATCCACACCCCAATTACTCTAGTCATTACGACGAAATACTTGGGGTCTCTTCCCTTTTTCATACTTTTAAGTACTCCTTTTTTTTAAAAGAAAAAGAGACAACTATAAAAGTCTTTACTTTCAATAAAGCAGAAAATCCCAAAAGATTCCTGTGTAATTTATTTTCTTAAAAAAAAAACCATAAAAAACCTATAGCTTTCAAGATCCTCTTAAGATAATATACAGACTCTTTTTTAGGGGTGGGGGTCGGGGGAAGGCCGAGGGGAATCTCTTGAGTGCCAGGTGTTTCCAGGGATCCTTCCCTAAATGGCCCTGAGACAGGTTGGAGAGAGCTTGTGAAAATCAACCTGGTCCGTGGCCCGTGGGGCTGGGTCTTCCTCTTGGGAGCCTGCACGTCGAGAGAGAGGGAGAGAGAGAGAGAGAGAGAGAGAGAGAGAGACGAGGGGATGGATGGTCTGCAGATACGCCCCCCCCGAACCCCCCGGGAGAGAGGTCTTGCCCTACTCTTTTTTTAAACAAAGAAGACATCTTAAGCACCTTGCGATAGCTTTCATTTAATCGCTGGCAGAAGGCAAGTCCCCGATGAATGCCAGTCAGCCTGCATCTTTCGCTCGAACCAGCTGAGGGATCCGGGCTTTTAATATAGCCGTTCCAATTATGGTAAAAGTCACCCAGTACCTTATAACCACAAATATTGACAGTTTACTGCACAACACACTCCTGACATTTGAAGGTCACACCATACATAATACATACTCTTTTATAAAAGCGTCGGGAGCAGAGATACATGATAAGCCATTACGCCCCCTCCCTCCCTGCCCCCCACCGTCGCCGGCCTGTGTGTACGTACAGCCCGGGCTGACGAAACGACACGGGAAGCACACACACCATTTTAAATAATCTATGAAGGCAGCACGCAGGCTTGCGTGACAGATCGCGACGGTCATGGACACGTGTGGACGGATTGGCTGGCCCGGGCGTGGGGTCCGGGGGAGCGTCCTCCTCCAATGTCGGGTCACAATGCCACCCCGCCCCAGAGAACCGTGACTTGCTTCACAGTCAGATACCTCCCCCCCCCAAAGCCCCTGAACATAACAGAGTCACAGAATGCTCCTGGTTTTCAGATTGGTCTGCATGTGGCTGAAAAGTGATTTTAACCATCCACCCGGTCCCAGCCCGCCAGGGTGCCCCAGAGGGACACAGACCGTGGCTCCAACATGGTCACCAGGCACCGGTGAGCACCACGGTGGGACACTCTCTAAGGCTCTAATGACACCCAGGCCGGGGTGGGGGGACTTCTAGGCTCTCCGTGGTGGCTCCCCTGCTCCAAAGGCTGTTCCGACTCGTCCCCCTCCCTGGCCAAGGTGGGACGGAAGGGTTTAAATTCCAGGTTAACTAAAAAGCGTCTGTAGCCCAAAAGTCAGAACCAAGCTTCGCCGACGTGGGGGCGCAAACCTGGGGAAACAGCCTGACCCCTCCGAGGCTCAGTTTCCTCACGTGGTGCCTGGTGCCCAACACGCCCCAATTCACGGCAGATTTTATTTTAGCGCGAATCCTGCCAAAGGGACGCATCCTGGGCACTAGGGTGGGGACAGCGGGGACCTGTGGCCCGGGTGCCTGCCACCCCCCTCCAGCCCCGAGCAGTGGGACCAGACACGCACGCTCCTCTCCCAGAAAGCCCCGCTGGGAGGGTCCCTCCGGAGCCCCGAGGACCCAGGCACGTCTCCCAGGCTAACAGAAGCAGCTGAGGCCATGACAGCGGTGCGTACACAGGACAGACCTTTAACCACCGAAGAGGCTGCAGGTCACTGGCCATCGCACCCAGCTCTCCTCACATGGCACTGACAGCTGCTGCTCGAAATATGTACGTGTGTGTTATATATGTACACACGTGCCTGTGTAAACACAGAACCACATACAGGGAACTGCACTAAAGATAATCAGCAAGCCATCCAGATGAACAGAAAGCCCCTCTAAGACTGGTTTTATTTCATTTATTTTTTTTATTTTTTATTTCCAGAACGAACGTCCTAAAATTGAAGGCACGGGACCAAAATGATTTCTATAAAGATGACGTGTTTATTAGCATTAAGCCCCAGGAAGGAGGGCTTCCTTAGGAAGAATACATCTCCTTGTTGTTGTTTGCCTCTGAAAAAGAGCATGTCTCATTAGAACGTGCGTGTTTCTTTAAGAAGCGACTCCGAGTTAGAGGCCTCACGTGATCCCGGGGTTGCTATGGTAAATATGCATTTTTTATTGAAGAGTAAACAGCGGCAGGAAACAAGTGTCAACTGCCAGCTCGCAAAGTCACTGCCATGCTGGAGCGGAAGGACGGTGGCCTGGCCAGGCCTTCCTGCCGGGGAACGTTCATTGGAGCAGTGCTATCGTGGGATCGAGATTTGAATTATTTCAAAAAAGAAATAATGCTGAACTCTTCCATACGCTGTAGGAATGAATACTTCTGTTGACACAGAAAAATCAACCAAAAAACAACAACAACAAAAATCTATGTCCAGCTCTGCCCATCACAGAGCCTAGGTCGCTCTAGAGATTTGTTTCCCCGCTGGTGGACTTCCAAAGGACAAGACCTTTTTAGCCCTTGGCTCAGGGCGACAGCCAAGGACACACCACTGTCCACTGTCTGTTGGTCCTTGCAGGCCAAACAGAGCCAGAGCCGATGGCCTCGGGGAATGGCCCGGCCCAGCCAGCGTGGGCGTCCTCACTAGGCGGACACCCCAGGCCGCTGGACGGTCAGAGGACTTCATTCAGCTTTGGGCCCATAGGACTGTGACACTTGAGCCAAGTCTTCACTGTTCTCCCCTCGGAGAGGTTGGCAAGAACCCGAATTTATTCTTGATAGTTGGTAACAGGCCATTCTGTTTCCCTCTGATGTCCACGGGGTGACTCTTCCCCACAAATCAGACTGTGTCATAAACCTCAGAGAGCTCTGGTCACATCCTGAGTGGGCATCCGTGAGCATCTCTGGCCAGGTAAAGGGTCTGGAGTTTGTCCCTCTGACACACCCGCTTTCCTTCCGCCTGTGACTGGCAGAGGATAAGGCTGGGAGCACAGAGTGGGCGTCTGACCTCAATTCACCCACTGCACGCGTGATTGAACGCTGTGGGAAGAAGTTGGGAATACACAGGCTGGCGGGACTGGCTTCCAGGGCAGCTTCTAAGGGGAAGGTCAAGTCTGCTCTCACTTCCTTCGATCACAGATAAAAAGTATCAAATGTTGGCAAGTTTCTCAGAGGAAACTTTTTCAGTTCTGGGGGCCCCTCCGACGACCACGACGAGTCTACAGGAAGCTTGACCAGGGACGAGTAAGCAAGAGGACGGTCCTCGCAGGAGCCCCCGGCAGAGAGGCATCAACAGGCAACCCTGCTCGGGATGCACGGAGCTGAGGGCCGGACCCCCGTGTCTGCAAGGCCCCCAGGCCCCTCGGAGCCAGCCCGACCCCGAGGGACCAGCTCAGCGCTCAACTAGAAAACACCGAGGCTTCCGTGACGAAGATCTGAGTTGGAACCTGAACTGTGCACATGATCAAACCACTGAACTCACGACCTTTCGTTTCCTCGTTCGTCACATTGGGAACGGTACTGGCACAGTGACACCTGCGTGTTTCAGGAGCCTGAGAGGCACAGTGGCCAGGGGAGAGGCACCAGCTTTGGGACTGACCGCCGGCTCTGGATTCCAGCCTGGCCCCCGGGCGGGTGGGGGAGGTACTGGGGAAGGCTTCCTCACCATGCCTGGCCGCCACCACTGTGCAGACCCACTGAGAGGACACACGGGGGCATCTGGTGGGCCCCCCACTGGCGTTCCCCGCCCCCACTGGGGCCAGAATACTCACAACACAGGTGACAACCAGCAGGATGAGTCCCTGTAGGACCACGGCCAGCCGCCCCCTGCCCCTGGCCCCACCGCCCGCCAGGGATGCTGGGACGGTCCCTTCCGCCTTGCACAGTGACACCAGCCTCCAGGGCTGGGAAACATGAAGGTGGGCTCAGCACATCTGCTGCTGGCCCTCAGGACGCTTCTAGACACGGGACCAGCTCCAAACGTCCCTCTGAGGCCGGTAGGTGGGGGCGGGGAGGAGGCCCTGGGGGTTGGGGGAACTGAGAAAGCAGGGAGAGGGGAGCACGCGGCTCTGGGTGGGCAGTGGGGCAGCACACCCGACCGACTACCCTGGCTCGGTCCTCCCTCCCACTGGGTGTCGGGGCCTGAGGAAAACGGCGGCCACACATACGTTCCTGGGGGCCTCCCCGCCACCGGGGTGCTCCACGGGCACCCCCGGAATGAGGAAGGACTCTCCGCTCTCCCACCTGAGGTGCTGACCCTGTGTTCCCTCCGCTGGGAGCCCCAGCCCCCCACCCCTATCCCCCCAGCTCACCCCCAGAGGGGCCACCCCGTTCTTCTGCTACTGCTCACACCTCCAGCCTGTCCCTGGCCTTCGGCAAGGTGCCTGGCACACAGGGGTCACTTGGACAAGGCAGCTCCTCTTCGCTCCATTAGAGGCCAGTGGCTTTTGCTCTAATGGGAAAACAGCTTTTTCCTTTCCCCACGGAAGTGTCCACACCCACCACGCGCCTTTCTGCCCCTCACCGGAGAGCGAGGACTCGCGTCAGGGCCGAGCCCCAGACCCTCTGCCCGTCCCTGGTTACAATCACCTATCACGACTGCGAGTTGAGGTCAGAACAGGCGTCCAAACAGCGTGCGGACTGCACCTCAGCCACATGTATCTCAATAAATGACACCAAAGAGCAGCCCGCCCTCAGCTCCCACTCGGTCCCTCCAATGCCCTGTACGGACACTGCCCTCCTTAGCGCGCTGGCCTCTCCACCCGCTGACCCCTGCCTGGGATGAGAGGTGACAGAGCCAGCTGCCTGGTGCCAGTGGTACCTGGTACCATGCGCCCGGCACATGAACTGATCCGACTTTGCAGCATGGGTCCAAAGCCACAGAGAGGCGGCCGGCCAAGCTGCCCGAGGACACGCAGAGGCTCAGAGAGAAGCAGGCAGGGCGGATGGCGTGCTGACGGCCACCACACTCAGGGGGACTTGGGCCAGGGAGGTGGCGGGGCACGGGTACCATGTGGGGGTGGCACCCACGTTCGTCACGCAGGGCTTGCGTGAGCTGAGGTTGTTAGTGTTTACAAGGGGGGGGGTATTCCAGGTGTGGGTAGGAGAGTGTATCCAAGGTACTGCGCTGGGCCCACGGGGCAGCAGATGTGGGCTGAGCAGCGGGGGCTTCTCCCCTCCGGCCCCCCTCCTCCTCCTCCCCACCTTGGGGACCCCCTCCTCCTCCCCACCTTGGCGACCCCCTCCTCCTCCCCACCTTGGCGACCCCCTCCTCCTCCCCACCTTGGGGACCCCCTCCTCCTCCCCACCTTGGCGACCCCCTCCTCCTCCCCACCTTGGGGACCCCCCTCCTCCTCCCCACCTTGGCGACCCCCTCCTCCTCCCCACCTTGGGGACCCCCTCCTCCTCCCCTCCTTGGGGACCCCCTCCTCCTCCCCACCTTGGGTACCCCCTCCTCCTCCCCTCCTTGGGGACCCCCTCCTCCTCCCCTCCTTGGGGACCCCCTCCTCCTCCCCACCTTGGGGACCCCCTCCTCCTCCCCTCCTTGGCGACCCCCTCCTCCTCCCCACCTTGGGGACCCCCTGCTCCTCCCCACCTTGGCGACCCCCTCCTCCTCCCCACCTTGGGGACCCCCTCCTCCTCCCCACCTTGGGGACCCCCTCCTCCTCCCCACCTTGGGGACCCCCTCCTCCTCCCCACCTTGGGTACCCCCTCCTCCTCCCCACCTTGGCGACCCCCTCCTCCTCCCCTCCGGCCCCCCTCCTCCTCCTCCCCACCTTGGCGACCCCCTCCTCCTCCCCACCTTGGGGACCCCCTCCTCCTCCTCCCCACCTTGGGGACCCCCTCCTCCTCCCCACCTTGGGGACCCCTGCTCTGCAGACATCGCTCTGAATCCTCCGTCTCAGCTGCCATGATTCCGGACACCCTTCCCACCTTCCGTGCCGGCTTGCGTGGCCTCAGCTGGGCAAGATGGCGGGAGCCTCCAGACTGATCCCGGCCACCGTGATCCGTCTATTATTTCAAAGACACGTATGACGGCAGGGTCAGGTGCTCAGAGGAAGAGGGAGAGGAGCACACTCTGAATGATAGCCAATACCCTCCGAGTCTTTGCTACCATAGCCAGCTCAACCCAGAAACGCTGGCCCCTGGGCCCACAACCTTCACCAAGTGGCAAAGAGGCCCCAGGGCAGTGGTTCTAACCTGAGTTCTATCGAACCCTAGGGATTCGATGAGTTGGTCTCAGGGGTTCGGAGAAGCCTCTGCCGCGGAGGCCAGAATAAAGTAATACCGTCATTTGTTGTGAGTTCATGCACTTTGTTGGTTTTGTTCTTTGAGCAAGGTGATGTTCATGCACGGCTCATTTTGTGCACCAGTAAAAAAACATATACCTGTGTCTTGAATTTGGAAAAAAAAATCATATTTTATTTATCACTAAAGAAGGGTTCGGTGAATGCGCATATGAAACTGGTGGGTTCGGTACCTCAAAAAAGGTTAAGAACCCCTGCTCCAGTGGAAAGGGTGATGATCGGATCGAGACGGAGAGGCCACAGGGTCATGCGCCTTTAGGGGCCCTGTCCCCGGGCCGGGTGGCTGGCACGAGCGCCAGACGCCCACATTGCCCATGGTGTGTGGGGCCGGAGAGTGCTCTTGCCACCATCCCTGAGCCTCACCCATCCTGTCCACGCATGAACATCCAACCCTGTCCTTCCTGCCTCCCTCCCGTGGCCTCCCCACACTCCCTCACCCCTGAACCTTTTCTGGATGTTTCTCCACGCTGACCTGCTGCTCTGCCTGCTCACTAATGTTCCCCGTGGACTCTGACTGCAGCCTGCTCACCGGGCATACCCCACGGGCCAGCCATCCCATCGTCCCATCGTCACCTACAGCGCCATGTGCAAGGCTGGCCCAGACACAGTCACTCAACAGGAGCCGGCCGGCCTTTCCCGTGTGAAACGCACTGTTCTTCCTCCTCTGCCTTTCTTCCTGGGGCTTCTTCAAGGAGCAAAGCAGACCTCGCCCAGTGACCGGATGCCCTGCAGCCCTCTGGGCCTCATTTCTTACTCGGTCTGCGCCCCCAGCGTCCGCTGGGATGCAAGCTGATTCATCCAGCCGACACACGGTTGCTGGGGCTTGCTCTATGCCAGGCACTGTGCTGTGCAGACGGGTGCCGGGGGTCCACGGAGTGGCTGCCTGGACCACCGTGGATGCAAAGGAGGCAGGGGACCTCCCAGGCTGACGTCCACATCCCGCAGGGAGGTGCCCAGTTCCCTCCACAGTGCTCACTGGTCTTCGAGAAATAAGGTCACAGTGAACACATCAGAGGAACCCAGTGCTCCCTGGGGACGGGCCTCTGGCCTGTGCAGGCTTCTAATCTGCGCCCCTTCCTGAGGTTCTTCTAACTTCTGGGGTGCTCTCCAAGGAGCAGGAAACAGGAGCGCTTGGGTGTCTGTGCTCACGCCACCCACCGTGACTTGCGAGGCTGAGCTCGAGGACGCTGTTCTATCAGCGGAACCCAGATGTGCCCACCCTGCTCCTGCGGTCGACCACGGGGCACCTGCTGGCGGTCTCCTCTGAGCCACCAGCACGAGACTCTTCCAGGGGGAACCACCGGAGGCTGAGAGCTTCACCCCGAGGAGCTCACCACACACACGGGCGGGCACCATAAACACACAGGAAATGAAAATGATAAAATATGAACCGGCAGATGCGAAAATGAACAGTAAGTAGACTGACCACTTTCACGACAGCAGCTGACGTTGGCCAGGCCGGACATACCTCCGTCCCAATGCACAGATGAGAAAGCTGAGGCTTACAGACGTTCGAGACCCGTCCAGGTTCCTGGGACAACAGAGGGCACAGCCCGCCGGAGTCAAGGTCTCCTGAGCCCTGAGGAGAGTTCTGCGCATGGACGCAGATACGAACACTGACCAGTGGGGACGTTGGGACACCAGGGGCCTGTGGATGCCGCCAGGGAGCCCTCCTGGGTGGGGGCAACCGAGCTCTCTAGGAAGTCCAGCTGAAGGGGCTGGTCCTGGCACAGGGGACACCAGCTCCCCCGAAGGGCCACACGGAGCAGCAGCCCGGCAGCCCGGCCCAAGGGCAGTTGTGCCCTGGGGGTGGAGGTCCTAGGCTCCATCCACTGCCCTTCTGTTTGGTCCACAATCACTGCATATCTCCTGCTTGTCCTGAGTCTGTGGACCCCCGTCCAGGACCCTATGGCCACAGCCACGGGCATCGCTGACTCGAGTTGGGAGGGAGTACGCACGGCCAGTCTGGCACCTGCCACGTCCCCGCAACTCAGGCACGGGCCGGGTAGAAACAGGCTGGTTTCTGAGGGTGAGGGTACATGGAGTCCCCTCCCCGAACCACCCTATCCAAAGATGACCAGGTGCTTCAGTCGGGTGAGCCGTAGGGGAGGAGTGGGCGGGGGGTGTCTGAGGCCTGTCTTCTCCTTGAGGACATCGCTTTGGGAACGTCTGCCATTAGTGCCATCTGCTCAGCCCCAAAGGCAAAGGCAGTCCTTTCGGGGGTCAAGGACCGTGCCAGGGGAGAGCCGTGCCAGGGTCACCGGGCCCTGCCCACAGCATGAGGCTCCCTCCACAGAAGCCAGTGAGCACGGGGCAGCCCAGCAGGACATCTGGCAGCAGCCCCTGGCAGCCAACGGACAAGGGTGCCCAGTCCCCAGACAGGGGGTCCCCTTCTCAGACCCCCTTCCACAGGGAGGGACACCATTATCCGGAGCTGCTTCAACATCAGCCCAGCAGGTGCCTTGTCCCCTCACCAGCTTCCTCGCCAGGACCTGCCACCTCGCGAACCCGATCCTTCCCTAAGCATGCTGCCGAAGACCCTGGGGACCCCCCTCTGTGGGCTCACGCCTCGGGAGGGATCCCACACCCACCCAGCCGAACCCTGGAGTCCGGCTGCAGAAAGGCGTGGACACACCTCCCGCCTCTGTCCCCGGGTCCCTCCTCCTCTCAGGGGGCCATGTGTCCTTCCTTGCCCATCACGTCTGCATGGACCGGAGAGTCTTGGGTTACGTGGTGACATTGAATAAATGTTATTTTTAACTTGGAACTGTCACAGACTGCCGACGGAAGGGTACCAATGTCACAGAAGTCAAGGGGGACAGATAAACAGAATTCACCCTCTTTCTACGAGGCGACCACCCCGAGTGAGCAACGGATCCCACCAGAGCTAGGGCGCCCTCCGACCCCCCACCCCACCCCGGGGGAGTGTGGACCCATCCGCACCAACCCCAAGAACCCAGGGCACGGGGTCTCCCCTTCTTCTTCCTGTCACACATGAGATGTAGGAGGGACTGACTGCTCAGCCCTCCCCACCCCGCCCCCACCCCGCCGGCCACACCCTGCCCCCATTAATTGCCAGCCAGGAGCACCAGCTTGCCGTGGGTGGCGCCCTTCAATAATACTTCCCAGCTAAATTGTTTTGTGGTTTTGATTCTATGATATAAAAAAAAAAAAAAAAGTGTTTTCCATTATTCTCATGCTGTCACGTGCCTTGTGAACCGGTGACCTAAGTGTGTGTGTACATTTAAAGAAAATCTAAAAAAGAAAGAAGAAGGAAAATATACATATATCTATATCTATATATATATAAAAAATATGATGACATCATTTCAAAGGCATAAGCTTTTAAAAATGCACCCGGGGGGATTTATTCCTTATTCCAGAGCAACATAACACCATCCGGCTGATACGTTGTGCTCTTTTCTTATTTGGAAGAGTGCCATCTTTGTGAGCCGCCTGGTTCATGCAAGTTAATCAATTTGAGGTTTACTTACACTGCTGAGGCTTGCATTCTATAGATTGCTAGAAAGTAATTCGAACTTGCAGAATTTATTAACCAAACACCAATTATCATTAAACAGCACTGCATTATCCAGCTTTACTACCTGACAAGAACTACTTAATGAAATTTTAGATTAAAGTTATTCAGTGGTTGATTTATTGTACAAAACTCTAATGTAGCCAATGTACAGATGCTGGTAACAGCATTTTTTTTTTTTTTTTTTTTCAAAATGGTTTACTCCGGGGACCTCTAACCCGTACCACCGTATCACAGCAACGGATGCGACCCAAAGAAAACATTTGATTCTTTTTTTTTTTTTTTTTCTTTTTAGGAAAAATAAAATGCATTATGCCTGGACAGGGGGGTCTGTCCTAACCTGAATGGCAAAAAAAAAAAAAAAAAAACCCACAAAAAACTGTTTACTGCACAATGTTTGCAGGATGAAACGACCATGCAATGTGTTACATATAAGGCTTCCGAGTAAACAGGAGCACCAGATGTTCTTTGATGTTAATAATGGCATTTATTATTAATATTAATTAGACTGCATTCAGCAATACATTTGGGCCATTTCCAAGTCAATTAAGGAAAACGACGTTCGGGAGATGTTCTGAACGACATTTTAAGGCAGGTGTTTCGCAGTCCCCCTAATAAAACAATTTTGCAGGCACTGGAAAAACAACCATTTTAAATTCTGTGTTTTGCAGTATATTTTTACGGCGCTAATCCCTCTGCATTTAAAAAAAAAAAAAAAAGACAGAAAAGGAAATGCGATCAACGATTTTACCCCTGACTATTACCGAAGATCCTGTCCCTCGGAAACTTTTTATTTACTTTTTTTTTTTTTATCATTTTAAGATGAAAATAGAAGTCTATAGATCTGCGGAGGCTCCTCCGTGCGCCGTGCTGCGGGGAATGGAACCCGGCTTTCTTTTCTCGTGTCAAGTGTACAGATTCCTCACGGGCTCTTCACGGACCCTGCGTCCCCTCTGATTCTCGGCATAAATCTCGGTTAGGAAAATGAGGGCGGGGGTGGAGACACAGCACCAGTCACCCTCCGAAAGCTTTCTCTAACTCTTCCTGATTGTCTCAACTCGGCACAAGTTAACTTGCCCTCAGACACCGTCACAAAGAGCCCCGGTCCCCGCCACCCCCAACCCCAATGCCGCGGAAGCTCAGAGCCTTCCGACTTAAGTAATGATGTTATAACGGTGATGTCCGAGCTGCCAAACTAATTATACTTAAAATTTTACACGTGTATCTTAATTTGTAAAGGGGCGAACATTGGCCGTCATCTGTGGGGGTGCACCGGGTGGGTGTTTACCAGCAAACCTCCCCTGAGACCGGAAGGCGCCTCTCAGACGGCCATGGCCATTGGCATGATAGAGCCGGGGCTTCTGTACCCTCCCTCGGTCCCCCCCCTCCAAGCCTCCCAAGTCTGTCCCTGAAGCCCCATGCAGACCCGCAACGTAGATACCCTTAGCACAGTGGTTCTTAACCTGGGTTCTATGGAACCCTAGGGGTTCGATGAGCCGGTCTCAGGGGTTCGGAGAAGCCTCTGCCGCGGAGGCCAGAATAAAGTAATACCGTCATTTGTTGTGAGTTCATGCACTTGGTTGGTTTTGTTCTTTGAGCAAGGTGATGTTCATGCACGGCTCATTTTGTGCACCAGTAAAATAACATATACCTGTGTCTTGAATTTTGGAAATAAAATCGTATTTTATTTATCACTAAAGAAGGGTTCGGTGAATGCGCATATGAAACTGGTGGGTTCAGTACCTCAGGAAAGGTTAAGAACCACTGGGCTAGTGGGAAATGCCACCATGCACCTAGCAACATACACAGTTAGCCTCTGGCTCGTCAGGAATTCGTGAACCTGAAGGCTGTTTTTTATGATTTGTGTATGCATTAAATTTCACATCACAGCTGTGTTAGCTCCGGATGCAAACAGCACAGACAGAGGAGGTCCATGCCACCCTGGCGCGTGGGACGTGCCCCGGAGCGGAGCTCTGATGTGGGCACCGGGAGTCAGGCGGTGTCCGGCGGGGAGGGCAGGGAGAGGTGGCCAAACCACACTCCATTCAAGCTGCAGGCCCAACTGACCGCGCCTGAAACAGTCCCAAGTCGTGATGACCATCCTTGTACTCGATCAAGCAGTCCCCTGGAGTCGTGTTTCCTTTGCTCTCCGGCCAAGTCTCAGCCCCTGGGAGACCTGACACCTTCCCACCTCGGCTGCTGGCCGGAGCCCCAGACACACGGCGGACGAGCCCATCCCGGCGAGGACGCCAAGCTACAGGCCCAATCGGCATCGGAGGCGGGAATGAGGACATGTCCTTCTCCCTGGAGGGAGGCATGGACAAGCCTAACCTGAGACCCACCCACTCGAGGCTCCCGGGCAGCTCTGCGTCCTGGGGTCACAGAGGAGAGGTCACTGGCCGCGCTATGCAGAGGGTCACTCAGCCGTCGTGAAGGAGGGAGTCTCTACAGAATTCTAGCCACTGAATTGTCCTCCCCCGAGCTCCTGCTGCCAGATAGGTCCCCCGCAAAGGGAAAACGCAGGTCACGGCCTGGGGACAGGGGCTGTCCCAAGCTGGGAAGGAGGTGGAGCAGGCTGAGGCTGTCCAGGCGGCTGACTGCAGGCCAGGTCTGCCAAGCCAGCCGGCCACCTGGGTGTCCCTGTCGGGCACGTGGCTTCTGCCCAGCGCCCCTCTCTCTGGGACGTGGACGATCTGTGTCCTCATTCACCAGCAGCACGCTGTGAACTGCGCGTCCAGGGCGTGGCGCACTGTAGACGCAGCTAAAAATGAATGAACACGCCTACTCCGTGTCAGAGCGAACAAGCACCTGGCTGCGTCGTTAGCGGTCGGACTCAGATTTCTTTGTACGAGCATGTACGTGAGCACGAGCCTATTAAAAAAAATTTTAAAAAAGGTGTGCCGAAGTGTGAGCGTCACCAACACCACCAGAGGACGCTTCCGTTTTGGACACGTCTAACTTGCTCACACACCCGGCTGTCACACCCAGCACAGCGATCAGGACTCAAAACAGAGTGACTGTCATTTGTCCGGGGAGCCCTGCCCACCACGGAGCCTGCGCCTCATCGGCGGCGAGGGAGGGGGGAGGATGTTCTGTTTGGTATCCACCAGTTCCCGCTTCTGTCCCACCCACGTCCTCAGGGGCGACCCGGCTCCTGATCAGCCCCTCGACTCGCAGGGTTTGCCCTCCTTCTGGGGACGTGACCCGGGAAGGAACTTTCATCCCAGCCGTTCTCCACCACACCACACTGCACCGCTCCCCCCCCCCCCCCGCACACACCCATGGACTCGGCCCCCGAGGATGGGCGCGTCAGCTAGGACAAACGGATCAGAACCGGTCCTCCGAGCGAGCCTCGCCACTCTGGTCCATCCAGGACGTCCCCTCCTTTCAAAGTCAGGGGCCACGACTTGGTCACACGCCACCTGTAGATTGGGTCAGGGCTCCCTTCTGCACTGGGTCGCCCTGGCCACCTTCTGGGCCTC